>JAMAGZ010000058.1:0-186106 GCA_023626575.1 Penicillium sp. PF1803 | reverse complement strand
AGTGTACACTACACAACACCGTGCGCTACACTTTGGTGCACGAAGCGGACTTGTGACCACTATCTCAAGTTCGACATATAGGTACTAAGTAATAGATTAAACTACTTAGGTAGGATAGTACACTAAAGCCTCACGATATAAATTAGTTAATTTATAAGAGGAAGGAGAAGGAGAACACTACTTAGAAGAAGCTTAATAAGTAGTTTAAATTTATATATAGTTTTAAACCCTTAAAGCGCACTAAAGAGAGTATTTAGAAGGTAATTAATAATAAGAAGGAAGTAAGGGAGAAAGGAGAGCTCTTCTATATAGGTTAATATTATATTTAATTAATATTTAGCTACTTTATCTATATCTTACTAACCTACTTATTAAGCTAGCCCGATTCAGCGAATACGCGATTCGCCTACGCCTAGATAACCCCTATAGTCGGAGGAAGGTTCTAACTTTATATTTTAGCTATCTAATTAATTAAGGCTTTCTCCTAGAATACACGAAGGGCGTTTCTCTACGAATCTTACGGTATAGGAGGCGATTTAGCCTTTTTAACGCGCTTCGAAAGGATATCGCGAGACACGTCGAATTCACGCGTAATTTTAGAGAAATTTGGTTTTTTTTTTTTTCGCGTATAGCGGCTACGAAGGCCTTTACCATACGTTCTTCGTTGAAATTAGCCGATTTAGGCATGTTGGTGGTTGAAGTAGCAGAATGTGTGGTGTATTCGAAAATTGGTCATGAAAAGGTGGTGGGCATGAAAGCGTGGCGCACCCATGAGCGGGAGCGAATGGGTGGGTCGCAGCGTAGCGAAGGGCACGGATAATTGATTTCTTGACCCATTTCTCCGCATTGGCTTCCGAACCACTTCCAGACCACCCCACCTCCGTTTCTTAACGACAACACCCTCGGGCGCACGCAGGCCAGACATGTCTCACAACGAATCTGGCTCAGATGCCAATGTGCAACGTCCAAAAAAGCTCATCTGTACGTTCGATATGTCCACGCGATCTCGTGTGACACATACACTGGCAACATCACTCCTCCGCGGGGAACTTCCCACAAAGCTACACAGCTACACAGCTTCAGGCTAACTCCAATTCCACCTCCAGTCGCCCCCGGAGACATTGAAGCTGGATCCGAGTCCCCGGGTCCCGCTACTCCCCCGATGCAAGCACACGCCCCGATGCCATCTCGTCTCGTCCAGGCCGAAGCCCTCCGCTCCGAAACCTCGACGCCCAGTTCCACGACCGAAAGCCAGATCCTGTCTAATGCGGCACGAGCACACCAATTCGTGACTAACCCGCCTCTCACTGTATCCCAGCTCCACGGCACCAACCCGCTCCATCAATTCCACACCTGGTTCCGCGACCCGCGCCTACCAGCCAGCTCGGCGCCAGAGACATGCACCCTTGCTACGGCTGAGCTACCCTCCGGCCGGATCAGCGCGCGGACGGTATATCTGAAAGAGCTTGATGAGCGCGGGTGGGTGGTGTATAGTAACTGGGGTAGTCGAGAGGGTAAGGGCGGCCAGGTATTCGGACGACAGACTTCAGCAGAGGGCGACACTACTCCATGTGCGATCCCCGAACCAGGCAATGAGACACGAAACGGATCCGACGCGGGCAATAAATGGGGCGCGTTGACCTTTAGCTGGTCGACCACGGAGCGGCAGGTTCGTGTGGAGGGTATGCTGGAGCCGCTTCGTCGGGAAGAAAGCGAATTGTACTGGCGTACGCGAGAGCGTGGCAGTCAAATTGGCGCTTGGGCTAGCTGGCAGAGCCGTGTACTTTGGTCTGCTGAACCGGCTAAACTCGTTGAGCACCAGCGGCGCAAGAGCGTGGCTAAGCTGCAGGCTGCTGCGGGATCTGTGACTGGTGCTGATGTCCCCGCCGATATCGACGTAACGGATATTGATGATGGTCGGGCATTGCTTGAGCAACGTGTGAGAGAGGTGGAGGAGCAATTTTTAGGTGTTAAAGAAATTCCCCTTCCCCCTTTCTGGGGTGGTGTTCGTCTGGTGCCGGAGTCGGTTGAGTTCTGGCAGGGTCGTCGGAGTCGATTGCACGATCGGTTCCGTTATGTTCGTGTTGAGGGCGAGGGTGAAGAGGCTCAATGGCGGTTGCAAAGACTCTCACCATGAGAGACGAATATATAGATTTTACAAGTTGTTAGCGAACGAGTTGTTATGAATACATTAGTATCGCAGACTGCAGTTTCATATTCTCATACTCCCCCAGTTAATGCCGATCTCCACTATCTTATCAGGCTTGGCACTCACCCTCCCCTTCTCCGGCCGGGGGGTAAACTCGGAGGTTCTTGACTTGATCTCGATTTCCTGTCCAACTGTACATACTTGGGAGGGATCAAATTGTACATATAAGTCCCGCAATGTCTTCCTCCAGCACACAACCCCAACCTTCGAAAGGTACCTCATGGATTCTCGTCGCCCTGGCTAGCGGCGCATTCGCGGCCCTGAACGGGCTCTTCGCGAAGCTGTAAGCTACCACCAATCAATGCACCATTGCAAGGATCTTGACTCTCCATAACCCATTGATACTAACCTATACCCAACTCATTCAGCACAACGGATACCCACACCACCGCATTCGCCCAGTCTATCGCCCACCTGTTCGGTCTCGAGTCCTCCAGTTTCCTAGAACTCCTGGTTCGCGGTGTACGTAACACCTCCTTCACTCGTCCATTCAACCACATTCACTCTCAATTCCTCCATCTGCCCGGTTTCAAAATCATATACTAACTCTATGTGTGTATAGCTCTGTCTCGGTCTCAACGTCGTCTGCAACATCATAATGTGGGCCCTTTTCACCCGCGCCCTGACAGCCGGTCCCTCCACGACGAAAGTCTCCATCA
Source organism: Penicillium sp. PF1803 (assembly GCA_023626575.1). NCBI lineage: Eukaryota > Fungi > Ascomycota > Eurotiomycetes > Eurotiales > Aspergillaceae > Penicillium > Penicillium sp. PF1803. Next base: position 183,238 of record JAMAGZ010000058.1, on the reverse strand, counting down.
CAAATACCTCGGCCAACTTCTTGATGACGGCCTTGCTGGGAATGGTTATCTTCAAGGAGTCCGTGGGTGGGCTGTGGTGGCTTGGGGCTGCGATGATGGGTGCGGGATGTATTCTAGTTGGAATGCGAGAGGGGGCGTAATTATCCAGATTGGATATATTGAAGTTTTGAGATAGAGATGGATATATTGGATCGTATGGCTAGTGATCGATCTCGTGTTACATGGATGGAACCTTATCTTGTCTGACATCAGATCTGTGATGATCCATGGATGGATGGGCCAGGCCAATGCTATCATCAGGTCATGTATAGACAAGAGATATCTACGTCTGATCTCATAAAGCTCAAGAGAGTGTATAAAGAGGAATGAACACAGATGATTGTGCTGGCTGGAACAGCAAATGAATCAAGCAAAATTTGCATTAACATTGTACATGACCCAACACCTCTATTGTCCTGTATGACATGTTTGTTACAGTTCTACCGACCACGAGGCCGGTCTGCTCTCTCCTCCAGTTCGACAAACGCATCATCCTCAGTGCCATCCAAGATATCCTCAGGCTCAGATGACCTCCCAGGACGGTTCCGTTCCTGCAGGCGCACTGGCCGATAAGTCCGGATCGACCCACTAATGAATCCAGCAACCTTGAGGATGAGCCGCCATAGCCGGTCATCCAATGTCTCCGGAGCAGGAGCACTCAAGTGGCCACCCAGCGGGCCGGAGGCAAACTCGGACGCGCTCGTCGCGGCCAGTGCATGCTCTTCGGCTTCGACCTTGAATTGATACTTCAAACAGTCCTTAACCGTAACCAGACCCGTCAAGCGGCCACGGTGCTCAACGAGAATGACACGGGGTCCCATCTTCTTGAAGATTTCCATGACAGTCTCTAGAGGAAGACGAGGGTGTACCGTCAATGGTGTGTGGTCGACATACCGCGAGAAATCGACAATGCCAGCGCCTACGCTGGCCTGGATTCCGTCAAACGTATCTGGAGCTCGGAGATGCTGTGAACTAGATGCGCGTTGGGCGACGGATGCCTCGGCGGCTTCTTGAGTGAACACACACCGTGCTCGGGGTGAGACCAGGCCCTGACTGCGGGCGCGATCGATGGCATACCGCAGCTCAGTCCGTCCGATGTACCCGACTAGAGTCTTGGTGCTGCGGTCTTCCACAATTGGGAAGCCCTGGAACTTGTTGTCGCTTAGAAGGTGCTCTGCCTCGCGCACGGGGAAGTCAGATGCCGGCAATGTGAGTGGGTCTGTCGTCATTGCGTGTGAGACGGGGACATTGAAGACATGGTCTTCCTTGTTATCCAGGAATGGGAAACCGTTGAACCAGATCATTCGATCGGCGATACCGCCGTTTCCGAATCGGTCTCCAACGGCTTTGGTGACACCGACCACAATCTAACGAGACGACGAATTTTAGCTATCGCTTGTAAGCAAAATCTATATTCCGTGCAGGGGCATACCATGGTCGGCAAGATATAAGTCAGGGCACCTGTCAACTCGAACATGATGACCGTAACAGAGATAGTGAGGTGCATAATTCCGCTAAGGGCTGCACCAGCACCTAGGAAGGCGTATGTACCAGGTGTGATACAAGGCAGATCTGGATCGCATGAGGCAAAAAAGGCAGACTTGGGGAAGGATTCATGAAGTGCCTGCACCATGATACCAACCATGCGACCGAATGATGCCCCAATAGCCATGGAAGGTACGAAAATACCTGCTGGTACTTTGCAGCCATAGGAAATGATCACCAGTCCAGTACGCAGAATCGTAGCAATAGCTAGAGAGAGCACAGTCGACCAGCGATGATTAGTTCTGTGAAATAAAAAGTCAGTAAAATATGAGATCGACCAGGGGGGAAGTTGTTACATACTCGCAAACTCCATTATAATCATGTCCGCCTTCACATTCGCGGAACAAGATCTCCATCATCTCCGTCATGTTGATCTTCAGGAACATGTTCGGATAGCAAAGGATAGCCGTGAGAGCAGCAAGAACCACGGACTCTGTGATAGGCCACTGGGAAAGGTACTTCTTACGGAAAGCTGCAACTCGCAGGTTCCACTTGATCACGAACGCGCCATATAACCCACCAAAGACACCGAGGAATACAAAGAAAATAAGCTCGAAGAAGTGCCATGTGCGATCATATGAAACCTGAAACATGACCAATTGTCCGGTTCTGAATGGATTCAAGGCCTGTAGAAATCAGCAATATGCCCTTAGGGCAGAGCAAGAACAACACCAACGTACCGCGAGTACACTAGTTGCCACCAAGGCACAGAAATAGCTGCGCCAGAGAGTCTTAAGTGGGAAGTAATTGGCCATTTCCTAGTTATCATCAGCATGTGCGTATCATAAGCTACAGAATGTTCGACTATACCTCTAATGAAAACAGCACACCTCCAATCGGGCTACCAAAAGCCACGGCCACACCAGCCGCAGCTGATGCAGTCAAAATTTCTCTCGTTTTTGACGCGTTCCGCTTGTATTTACCAAAGAAGCGTGATATCACGTTCCCTGTACACACGGCAAAGTGAACGCTAGGCCCCTCCTTTCCCACGGAGAGGCCGGATGCAATGGCCAGTGGCAATGCAATTGACTTGATGAGGAGTGTCCAAGCTCCCAAAAACCCCTTCATAACGAAACCAGCAATGATACATTTGATCTCCGAAATGCCGGAGCCTGCAGCATAGGGAGCAAATGTTTTGACGAGAATTGCAGCGACAAATGCAAGTAAAACCTATGTAAATCTCAGCTCTGACCGTTTTCAACCGTGTGAAAGTATACTTACTGCAAAAAAGAAATAAACCACGTAGTTTATTAGCCAAAAGGAAGTCCAATGCTTCCATTCGGGGCATCCTATTCAATCGTTAATCAAGGTTTGTCCATGATGTGCAATATTCAAAGCAGTCTCGACGTACCACCCTCAGCACCCCAGCAACAGAATTGTTCGTTCAAGTAGAATGCCGTCGTGCAATGTCCCAACTTGATATCTGACAACCACTCGGTGATAATATTTAGAACGGCTGAATTGAGACCAATGGCCATACCAACAAGTGTCACCACAAGCCAGGCCTGCCCAGCATCATAGGACTCGCGCACTTTCCGTCGCCAGCCAAAGACACCTTCTTGGTCCCAGAACCCGCCACCGCTCCGCCGCTTGGCCCGTCGAGCATTCTGTTCATTGACCGCATCTTGAACCCAGTCAATGGTGGTGAAATCTTCGTAGCGCTTGATCTCGCTGATCTCGTCTGTAATCGCGGGCGCCTGGGCGTCTTGAGCATTGGAGGCAGGTTCGGGGTCGACTGGGGAGGAAAGAGAACGGCCAGATAGTCGGCGCAGGTTACGGCGCTCGGCGACAATCGAGGGCGACCGTGAAAATGTCGAGGAGGGGCGTTTCAAGGTCATAGCATCGACCCAGGCGGTGGAATCAGCATAGTCGGAGTCGAGCTGTATCGATGATGCTTTTCCACTGCGGCAGGGGATTGCAAGCTAGCGCTGTGGGCGCAGGTCGGTAACAAGCTTCAGCCAGCGCTATATCAAATTTTCTTGTGAGTAGTTCAGTTGCTCGTAATGATACCGTCGCTGTAAACAATCCTGCGGTGTAACGAGGCGGAGGTCGAGGTGTCAAAGGGCTACGTCGACGCCAAGTATCGATAACGCAGCCGTGCTGAGATAACGCCGCGCCCACGCGTTTGACTTTCTCGGCTTCGTCACTCGCGCGATCCGACCATTTTTTCTTGAGAAACGCGTACTTCGAGTACAGAAGCAACTCCTTAAAGCTTGCTACAATTCTAACTTGATCTGATATTGCGCGACAACCTTCACTATGTCTCCAAAGAACGTCGCTGAGCCGGAGGAGATCACTGGACAGAGCGCCCTTCCCAGTGCGTACAATCTACCCCCTTGAAGGACGATGCTAGCAGTGTCTAACGAGCTCCCAGTTTCTCGAGTCAAGAAGATCATCCAGCTTGACGACGATATTGTACAATGTTCCAACAACGCGACCTTTGTGATCGCCATGGCTGCTGTGCGTCGCATACTCTGTCTACTATACTTCGTTCTGCACCAACTAACGTCATTCTATAGGAGATGTTCATCCAGTATCTCGCCGAGCAGGGACACAATGTGGTGAAGTCAGAACGGAAACCGCGCAAGACAGTGCAGTACAAGGACCTCGGTAGGTTATACTTGTTACGCGGTCGAAGTCCATGTGGCAGAGTGTTAATCCTCGTTTACGCAACAGCTAGCGCAGTCTCGCACATTGACAACCTCGAATTCCTCGCCGATGTGATCCCCAAGACTACGACATACAAGCAGTTCAAGGAGAAGAAGGCCAAGGATGCTGCTAAACACACTGAGATGGAGAAGGGCCAGCGGACCTTGAATGGAAACGGCTCGGCACCCAGCAACGCCAATGGCGCCTCTACTGAATCTGGTCTACCTCATACTGAAGCGGCCATATCGTCACCATCGGTTCCTCGTACACCCGTGGTCCCTGTGAGCGTGCTGATCGCCGACCGAACGGTTAATTCTTCGGCCCGGAATGACCCTGATGTTGAAATGAAGGATTAAGTCGGGGGAGGAGCCTGGCTTCGAAATTGACCTTGACGGTCTGTTTAATAACCGTTCTTAACGTTTGCATTGGAGTTTCACGGAATTGCTGGCGGGCGATTGCCTGCCTGGTTTGGTTATGGTTGTCGCATCGGGTTCGGTCATGGGGAGAAAGTAGTTAAAGCTGAGCCGAATGAGCCCAAAAACACTCAAAATGATGAAATTTGAATTTCCAACCAATTGCCGATTAAATTAGAGTAACAGTAAATCTGTAATCAAATTTATATCAAAATGCACAGAGCCAACTGTTGCTGGCCGAGAATGAAGTTCACCCGGGGACCCGCTCAGCCAATGACAGGCCCCGTGATTCCGATCGCTAGCGAAAGCTCTGGCTCCAACTTCGACTTCCGACTTCATCCACTCCCTCCATCTTCTCACCCGCCCTCCACTCGACGCAACGCAATTGTGGTCAACATCCCACTCCGTGGTCAATTGCATCACCATGTCGCTCTCCTCCGCTTCCAGCACTCTGCTGCGCACTTGCGCCCGCCAGCAGCTGTCCACCTCCCGCGCCGCCGTCACCTCCTGCCAGCAGCGGAGGGGAGTCGCCGATGCGAAGGCCTCGTTCGAGAGCCCCTTCGCCACCGCTAAGGAGCGTGGCTCGACCCTGAAGATCCCCAATTTCAGCAAATACCAGTCCAGCAATGCTCCTCGCTCCAACCAGGTCTTCTCCTACTTCATGGCCGGTACTATGGGTCTGGCTACCGCTGTTGGCGCCAAGGCCACTGTTCAGGGTAGGTAAAACCGTTTGTGATCGTTTGAAGGGTGGAATGGATAGAGTCAGCTTTGGAAAGTTGAACTCGAGGATCGAATGGCTGCGTGGGATGGTGTCACTTGAACTTGATCCATGCTAACCATGTGCTTCATACATGCAGACTTCCTCGTCAACATGTCCGCCTCCGCCGACGTCCTGGCCCAGGCCAAGGTCGAGATTGCTCTCGGTGCCATCCCTGAGGGCAAGAACGTACGTTAACCACTCGGAAACAACCCTACGCCTTCAATTCCCATCATCCCTAACATCCCGTTCCCTCCTTTACAGGTCATCATCAAGTGGCGTGGTAAGCCCGTCTTCATCCGTCACCGCACCCAGGAGGAGATCACCGAGGCCCGCGAAACCAAGTGGGAGTCCCTCCGTGACCCCCAGTCCGATGACGAGCGTGTGCAGCGCGCCGAGTGGCTGGTCATGCTGGGTGTCTGCACCCACTTGGGTTGTGTGCCCATCGGTGAGGCCGGTGACTACGGCGGCTGGTTCTGCCCCTGCCACGGCTCCCACTACGACATCTCTGGCCGTATCCGCAAGGGCCCCGCTCCCCTGAACCTCGAGGTTCCCCAATACAGCTTCCCCGAGGACGAGACCCTCGTCATCGGTTAAACGACCATCGCTTTCTCTCTCTCTCTCGTGATTGATTCCGTTTGACCCCGAAAGAACCCGCGATACCCAATTGCGGAAAACTTGTTTCTTTAGACCGGGAAAGGCGAGGATGGGTGGTTCAGTCAAGATGAAGAATGAAGACTGGACTTGGTCGATCTTGTCTGTGTATGTGCTTGTGTGATCTTTATTTTCCTTTTTTTTAGACAGAGCGGCCGTGTGTGTCTTGTCAAGATTAAGAGATCGTGTTTTAATATGGACAAAAATGAGCCTCTTTTTCCCCCTTTGTGTCCTCGGTTTCCAAGGTTGACCTCCAGGAGTGGCATTCTTGCTCTAGCTGCAATGCAGTTGGTGGCATGATTTCATCCCGCCCGTCATCTTGAGTACATACTTTGTGTTCTATATCGCCCCGTGTATTGCCTAGTCATGAATTTTCCTTTGTGTTTCATCAAAATGGCTCTTCGATGAGTTAAAATATGCGCTATGTTCTCGTATGCCTGGCATGACATGGATTCGGCCAACTCGTTACATAAGACAAAAGGAAATGCTTTCAATTATAGTACATGTGAGTCCTGAAACCCACCTAGATCTATTCCTCTGTCTGTACATGATTGGCCAAATGGCTCATAGGAGTATGTAAAGAACCGACAATGCAGGAACTGTAGGGGAGAAATATACACAGTCCCGTCAATCCCATATACAAGTCGAGGCTTGTCCCTTTATCGAGGTCTCACCAAAGCAATCATCAGGCCCACCACAGCCGCACCCACTGCGGCGCTCTGCATAGCAGCCACGGTGATATCACGCTGTGAGATAGCAACGGTGCGCTCACTGAAGAGCTCATCAAACACCTGCTGCCAGTAGCCAGGTGAGATTGGTGAGGTGGTAATGCCAGCAAGACGAGAGTAGAGAGATTGCTCAACGATGGGGTCGGGAGAGGGGGATGCTTCGACTGGGGAAGCTTCAGCTGGTGAACCCACGGGGACGACAGCCGGCTCATCAGCCTCGGCGATAGGGGACTCAATTGAGGCAATAGAGGACTCGACGGTAGAATCGATGACCTCTGGGAGAATAGCGGGAGCTGCTGACGAAGAAACACCGCCTTCAATACGGTTCATGTTCTTCTCTTTCTCCAATGCCTCAACGACCTTATCCTCGAATCCCTTGACGAGTCTGCGGCGACGCCATGGCTCAACGGCAATCTGGAAGATCAAAAAGAGAAGCACGTTCATGCCCATCAGACCCCATGTACCCCAGGTACTCATGCGACGGATCTTGTCCGACCACACCTGCTCTTCGTGGTAACGGGAGAGAATGCTCTTGTTCAGTGATGCAGCGGCTTCTTCAGCCTCACGCTCGGCGCGAGAAAGGGCCTCTTGTGTCTCTGCCTCGGCGACCTCATTGGTGTGGTCGTTGCGATAGAGAAGGGTGAAGCGCTCCAGGTCTGTTGGGGACCAGGCGTGCTTGCGCTGGAGCAGCTCGTTGACTTCGCGCTGGGAGGTGGAGCGGTTGTTGATTGCGGCTGTGTAGTCTTCCTTGGCTTTGCGAACATGGGCACGAGCTGTACGGAGGCGGGCTTCTGTAGACGGAGAAGGGTCACAACATTAGTGGGTGTTTAAAGTGTGGTATAGCAGGCGGGCTGTCCTTTCTTACCTTGGGTTTGAATGTCCTTCTTAAGCGTCTCGATAGCGGAGTAACCGGTCAGGTCATTCAGACGCTGTCCAGCTACGAAGACGTTGGATTGTAGATTATCCATCATCGTAGTGAATTGCTTCGACAGTTGTGACCGACGGTTCTCCAGATAGGACGGTAACCCTCCGCTCGGCGTGCCCTGGGTATTTGTGTTCTGTGCCTTTCCTTCAGCTTCCAGTCCCTTCCATAATACCTTGCCATCACTCTTCATCTGTTTCTCTCCCGCTGGAGGCACGTCAGCCTCCGTGGAGCTTGCACGAGGGGTCCCCGCAGCCGCATCTGAGTCGGGCACACCCTCAGGCGCAACAGCCTGATTTGAAGTCTGAATAATCCTCTGTATCTCCGCCGCGGTCTTATCCTTCTCATCGACTGGGGCGTATGACCCCGGCAGCCGGCGGAATTGGCATTGTAGGCAGACAGAGAAGCTCCGGGTTGTCGGCCTTGCGGGAAAGGCACTCGGAGGTTTCAGACGGAGATGAGGCACTTGCACCGGTCGGGCGGTTGTGCGAGTGAGTTGCAGGCTAGACCGTAGCGATTGCCGCAGGAGCAATGGCATGGACTGCATGGCCGGTGTCAGGGCCGAGGACCTGGAGGAGAGGTGTGGTCGGTTGGGTTGTTGGAGTCGACTGTTTCCCTTCCGGCCGGAAGAGGATCGTCTCGGAGCGGACTGCGCTTATCAGATGGGGCGGTGGGAATCAGCCATTGTCGAGTATACAAGCTCGACACTGGGGTCCGAATCCTTGTCTTCTCGACATTTAAAGGCTTCTCAATCAATGTATGAGCTGCATGTGTCAATTCCTGTATGCTTCATTGCCCGTGGATAAGAAAGAGGTAAAGTTCTTAGCAGGCTACAGTCATTCCGATATATATGGACTACGGCTGTACCTACCTAATAGTCAATCACACCACTTGTTTGCACCATCAGTCAATCTACTCCTACATAGGTACCCTTGAGTAAGACTGAATCAACTGAACATTTGGAAGCTCAAGCCCAATATCAAATTATTCAAGAAGCTAAATGAGTTGCAAAATAGAGAGGGGTTGAGTGGTGGTCAACTTTCATCGAGTCTATTTTAGGTAAAAGAATTTCTTGGATACGGAACATTTTATGAAAAAAGATCGAGAAAAAAAGACAAGCCCTGGAATTGCGTGCTGATAAAACAATTAATGAAACTATAAGAACATATCCTTCGTCAAAGTCATAAGAAAATTCAACCCCATCCAAAGCTGGACGGGGCTTCTACGAGATGAAGGCCAAGCAGATGCGATCTCTGGCGAAAACTGAATCAAGTAGTCGTCATCACAACAACACCAACATCTTCCGCCCCCCTCTAATCCTGGGATTGAATCTTGTTGTCGCCCTTCACAGCTTCAGCATAGGTAGGTGGCGGTCGGGCCTCAGACCCTCCCTCACCATTGCCAGCTCCAGCACCTTGCTGGGGGTGATCAGACGGCTTGGGCGCATTCGACGAACCGTTCTCCTGCTGGCCTTGCTGGTTGACGGTGCCGTAGGATTGTCGCTGGGAGGGGTGCTGAAGAGGCTGGTGTGAGACATAGTAGTACGTCACGCGACCGTTCTCGAGATCGCGACGCTGGCTGGAGCCGCCCGGGATGGGTTCGTAGGCTACATCGTCGTAGTCCTGGTCCGGGTATTTCATGATGATATACCATGCATGAATGAGGCCCGGGATGTAGCCCAGCAGGCAGAGGGCGATGTTGATGATGGAGTCCGCGGTGCAGATTCCCGCCTTGATCCAGACTGTGGTTGGAGAGGGATAGATTAGCGATCATGGTTCATATGGTTTGTACAGTTCCATGTCGTGCATCGGGAAAGGAGGGTTCGTAGCAAGGGTGTAATAATGTGGGGTATGAGAGATACTTACCAGCAATGGGTGGGAAGAAGACGGCGAGGATCGCCAGGAAGATATCGGAGCTGCACATGGCTTCCGAAGGGATGGGTGGTTAGGTTGCGGTCTATGTATCACCTGCAAGAATGAGGGGATGGAGGACAGGTTGAGATCCAAAATCTCGACGGAAGCTTGACAGGCCTTAGCACAGGGACCTTAGTGAAGTGAGATTTTATATTCAACTGTCAATGTGATCTGGGTTGAGTTGGATTGTAGTCTCCAGATTCCAGATTATTCAAGTGGCAGCCTGCTTCGATTCCCGGGGATCAGATGACGTTGATCATGTGACATCAGAAGGTGATGTGAGTGTTGCGGCCTGCAACATGAGGCATCAACAATTGACTTTCCAACTGCTGCCAGTTTTGTACTTGATCAGACAGTAGTTGACGGAGTTGACAGCTCACCTTGATTATTGAATTTGCTACATCAAGGATGCCAAGCATCCTGCATCAACGGTACTCCTATGCATGATCGACATATATAGAGGAGAACTAACGAACTTACTGGTCTTGCAGACGTTGTACAAAAGACTGAGGTCATTATTCACTACTTACTCGACTCCCGACCGTCGAGAAGCGGGGGCCAGAGCCCGAGAGCCAGGCCAGGGTCTTCACGCGAGTTTGGTTCGGTTCTTAGTAAAGAACTGTGTACCCGCTCCATGCCGAAATCGCCCTGACTGCCGGCTGATGGGATATCTTCATACCCTGTACGGAGTACGGAGTAGTAGTACACGCGACAATTCAGAATAATACAGAGACCAAAGTCCATACCCTTGTTATAGATCGTCATCATGCTTGATGCATGCTCTGCATCTTACAGCAGAAAAATCCTCCGTCCCTCGCATGATGCCCAACCATTGGCCGGTTGGAGAGCTCACATTATTTGCATACCCATTGCAGGATGCAAGGTGAGCCTCGGAACAATTCAATGCCTCTATTCCGTACTGTACACCGTACCGCTCTTGTATATACGTCTGTGTATTATTTATCTTCCAAGGCGAAAATTTTTTGCAAGGCGGGTGGGTGATAGCGATCAGCCAAATGGGTCCTTTGACTCCTTTCAGGGGCAATCTGAATGGTGGATATCAACAAAGCCAGGTACTGCTCGGGACTAGCCAGCTTCCGAGATAGGACTAGAACAGGCACCGCAACCTCTGCTGGCTTGATTACTGCCAATCACGCGAGTCGCGGAGCGCCGTTACTCCCAAGTCGAGTTGAAGCTCCGGCCAGAATTTTGATACGCGACAGAATTGGGCAAAGCGATGCCGAAGAGAAGTGTAAACAAAGCCATACGCCGAGTCGCTAAGAGCACGCTCGTATGCTGACACTATCCTAATAATAACCAATGGAATGAATTCTGTAAACTACTGTATATGAAAGGTAAATTAAACGGCTCTCGTACACGGCCCTCGTTTCAGATTCTTCCAGACCAGTTCGTCTCAGAGTTCCTGCCCCCTCCCCCCCTTTTTTTTACCAGTCAAATCTGCTCTGCCAGCACCAGGACCAGGTCCGAGTACTATTATTACTTTACTAGAAATATTACTAGAAATATTACTAGAAATACTAGAAATACTAGCACCTACAGTACTCTGGCATCGGGTACCTGACAGTATTCCTAAGAGTATCCACGTACCCCCCCAAAGTCCCCAAAGTCTCCCCCCCGAACCCACGCCCAGACCAACCGAGCCAGACCTGCACATCTCACAAGTCACCTCTACCTCTTCCTCTCCTCTTCTTACCTCGTCTCTCTCGATTGGCCATCCTTTCACTTCGTCTTTCTTCAATCCTGGCCACCGCGCCAGCCGATTGATCTTTCTTTCCCTGCGGGTCCACGTCCGTCGTTGGCGCCCGAGTCACTCGTTTAATCTCATTCCTTCTGATTACGCCTTTTCTTTTCAACTTCCCTTCTGTCTCGAGCGAAACGACCCTTGCCGACTCGCCTGGCATACGACTATAATCGACCGCATTGATCCCGAGTCTCTTGGACAACAATTGAGAACGACATGCGACGCGTGTAATTCCGACCATCTCTCGATTATATCTGACACATTCCCCGGGAGCATTCCTCGGGATACCGATCAGGAGGAACGACTGCCGCGAACGCCTATACTGAGATGTCGTCCTGCCTGTCCCTGTCGGGGTCGACAGCCTGTCCAGCATGGAAAAGCTCCAAAGTCTCGGTCAATTCTAGCCAATATGCGAGTTTGTGAGTGGGACCGCGCCAGGAACAGATGGGAGGTTGACTAACGAATCATGCTCGGCAGTCCATGGCTCGATGGCGTTTCTAATCTCACCACATTCGATCAAGCCTTGAGCAACTATGTCACCAACACATATGTCACCTCCAAGTATGTTTGTGATTGATCACGAGGGAGCCAGGCGTACGATCGGTGAAACTAACCGCATCTCTCCAGGTATGTCGACCTATTGGGCTGCGAAGGCCTGAACAAAAGCGCCATGAACGATTATTATGCCCAATATACCACCAGTGTCATCTGCAGCGGTCTCATCCAGAGCTCCAAGGACGACTGTAGTTTATCTTCCGCCCAATCAGAACCACTATGCGCCGAGACCTGTGCGCTCATGGCCACCAGCGAGCAAGAGATTATGGTCAACAAGCAACTCTGCCCGAAAACCACCCAGGACTATATGAAACAGATTCGCTCCGATTTCACCATCTGCTCCAATCCAGCCGACTCGCTAACCGGCAGCTGTGTGAGTGGATCCGACAACGAGCCTAACAACTGTGGTTTCTCTTCCAATACCATTGGTCTCTGCACCTACTGTGCTTCCAGCTCGCCAAACTCGACCGATACGTGCTGTTCCAGCTCCAATGCCTCGAGTCGCTGCAGTGGTGTCACCATTCCAAGCTCAACTGCGACTCTACAACCGATCGTCACCACTACCGCCGCTGCGGCTGCAGGTGCTAGCCACGGTCTCTCAGGGGGTCAGATTGCTGGCATTGTGGTCGGATCAGTTGCAGGAGCTGCCATCATCGGTGCTCTTTTGGCTTTCCTTTTCATTTGTACTCGTCGTCGCCGCAAGTCGCAACCGGATGCTGCGCTTAATCAACCCAACCCACAACGCAAGGGCGCGTCTCCACCAATGCAGCAGCAGCAGCAGCAGCCGGAAAGCCCAACGGGATATAATATGGTTCCTGGAGGCCGCGTTGCCCGCATGTCCGCTTTGCGTGAGGTTCCTAGCTCCTCCTCACCAGCTTACTCTCGAACATCTGCTCCGATGTTCGGTGGTACCAAGTATAGCGATTCGTCTGATTCAGAGGCCATGGGTGCCAGCCCCGGCGCTATGTCTCGACGGATCCCCCCGGTCACTGGAAAGCGTCACGGCTCGCTTTCAAGTAGCTCTGCTCTGGCTGGTCTTGATAGTGACAGCTCACCCCTGTCCGGCACTCAACACCAATTCTCATCCCCTGAAGGAGTGACCAGTGGCCAGTCCGAGCAGCTGTCATACTTCCGTGACTACTACTCGCAAGACGATATTCAACCTGGCGATAAGGTGGCTGCCCTGTGGGCATACTCGCCCCGGGCCGGTGATGAGTTCGAGCTGGACCGCGGCGAGATGTTGAAGGTGATTGGTATTTGGGACGATGGCTGGGCCACGGGTGTGCGTCTCGGTCAGCGAGCTGAGGATTATGACATCCATCGCGAGCAGCGTGATAGTGGAGTCTCCAATGGCTCACATCGGCCGGGCCCGTCACCGGCACCCTCCGGCGAGATCAAAGCCTTCCCGTTGGTATGTGTCTGCCTGCCTCAGCACTGGCGGAAGATCATCGACGGTGGTGTCCAGGAGGACGATGACGAAGTTTGAGCGCGGGGGTCGACAGCGTTCGATCTCCCTTGTTTTCATGCGATTCTTTACGCCTTGACGACAGCGTGTGCAGCATTCTCATTTCGTCGCGCCAGCTTCGCGAGAAGTCATCTCACCCGTGTGCTTATGTTTCTTCCTGAATCCTCTCCTCCGGCTGGCCGCTCTTACCATGTCCGTCCCGACGATCTTACCTCCTCGCGATATCGTCTGGGGAAGCCCTTGTGGGATGATTGTGTGTGCAACTCAATTTTTTTTCTTGTTCGTATTCTATATACCCCCCATTTTACGGTGATCGATCTGCTCGTCCCTTTTTTTTTTCTTTATCTCTTTCTCCTTTTCTATCTATCTATTCTTCCCCTTCTCTCTCCACTTCATTGATTTCATCAATGTCCTGTGGAACCGAACGCTGGCGCAACGGAACTCGGGCAGTGTGAGGGCCACCCTTGCATACGATGGATGCTGGTCTTGATTCTTGTTTCGTCTTCTTATGTACATCGGTACCCCACCGTTGAGAGACTCTGCGCTGTGTCCTCTGGTGATTGTTTTGGTTTTCAGGATATCCGGATACATCTAGTGCAAGCATTAATGTATGTACATAATTAGACTCGAATCTCATTCAAAAGTTGGCCTCGAAAAGTGATTAAACTATGTAGTACTTCCATGGTTGAGTGTACATACGTACATACATACTTGGTACCCGCCTCCACCACCCGACTTGCCAACATCCCCACATCTGCAGTGGCTCTCTCATCATTTCTTATCCGGCTCGGCGATAAGGAGAACCCGGAGACCTTGATGTCGCAATTCGCTTTTACTAATCCACCCCTCCTTCTAGTTACCACATTCCGTGATACCATAAATAATGGCGTTCTCCCTAGATTTTCACGGATCTGAGCGTGTTAATATTCCTTTACCTCCTCGTTTGGACTCCCCTGGTTAATTGAAGTTGTCCGTTGGTTCCTCTCTTTACAAATCACATCATGGCCTCCCCCAAGATCATCCTCTACACCAACCGCGGCTGCCCTTGGGCTCACCGTGCCCACATTGTTCTCAAGGAGCTTGGCCTGCAATTTGAGGAGGTTATTATTGACTTGAGCGTGCCTCGTGAGCCCTGGTATCTCGAGGTCAACCCGGTATGTACATGCACACGCTATATACGCCATACACATAAGCACAAAGCCCTAATCCTTCTTGCATACAGCGTGGCTTGGTCCCCAGTCTTTCATACGACGGCAACATCATCACCGAGTCCGGCATCGTCGCGCAATTCCTCGCCGACGCACACCCTTCGCACCTCCTCCCAGCTTCTGGCTCGGCAGACAACGCCCTGTACCGCGCACGCCTGGCCTTCTTCGTCGACGCATTCTTCAGCAAGGTTGCCCCGCATTTCTTCGCCAGTATCAGATCCGCCTCGGAGGCAGATCGCGATGCTGCCGCGGAGGCATTGGTTGCCGGTGTCGTGAAGGAGGTTGAGCCTCTTCTTGCTGATACAAAGGGCAAGGGTCCTTTCTTCGGTGGTAGTGATAAGCTCACTTTGGCTGAAGTATGTTTCTCACTTACCCGGGCTCTTCAGCTCTTGTGTGTTTCGGAAAGTCATTTGATTAACGTTGGATGTTAGGTTCTGTCTGGTTCTTTCTTGCTCCGCATTCTTGGCTTCAGTAAGCCCGAGCATGCTCTCGTTAGTGCCAAGCTGCCTGCACTGCTGGAGCAGCAGGCTCCACGATTCAAGCGCTGGGCTGAGGCTACTATTGCGCATGAGAGTGTTAACTTTATCTGGGAGGAGAAGGCCGTTGCGGATAAGATGCGGGCCAAGTTTGCGCCTAAGCAGCAGTAGGCTGCTATATTTTTTTTGGAGCTTGTGGCTGGATCAGATGCTCGAATTATGATATTTACATTTTTCTCTTTTTGGAGAATGGCCGATTTTGAATCTGGAAATGTAGAGACTGTCCCCGAAGATGTCTGATTTTAGTGTAGGCTGTATTCCATCAACATAGTATATAGGGCTTCCGGTGACGTGTACGGGCCCTGCGTCCCATGGTTGAGGGCCACGTCCAACTTTAGCGTGTAGGTACTTTCGATTCCACATCTCTTCCTCCCCAAGACATCAGAGCCTCCACTACTGCAGTGTGGAAATCTCGTCCTCGGAAAAATTATGTCGTGCAGGGCCTATCCCATGCCAGGTGGTGTGATCTTCAACAACCCGACTGCGTGCGTGTGGGCCTCCAAACTTGGTGTGATGGTTGTCAACTGCAGTCTAGGCTCTAGCACGCCTTATGGTTGCCTGGGCAGAAGGACTCATAATACAAGGACCAGAATAGTGTTGGAAATACTAGTGATTAGAGCCTCCTTCTCGATATATATACCTGGCCTGCCATAACATGGTAATCTGACCTGCCAGCACTTTTGTTTATTCCAAAATAGGAGTACCAGGTATCACGTGCAGCCACCCCCACCATCGCAACACCTGGGCAACAACCCCTCCGCCCTCATCCCCCCCATCCCCCCCCCCCCCATCCATTCCCCCATTCCCCCGTTAATCTTGTGAGAAACCCCTTGTCCTTGTTTCTTGTGTAAGCTGCTCTCTCTAGCTGCTACTCCTGGGAGCTTCTTCCTCACCGCCCAAATTGCTCATGCAATTTGACCTCGAGATGAGACTTCCCCTGTTCCTGACATCTCAGCCACTGACATCGTGTGCCACTTTCTAGGCGATCATTCTCTCCCCCTTTTCCCTCCTCTCTCATCTACACAGAAAAACATGTCGGTACGTATCAAGCTAGCCACGGCTTCCATATCCCATTGGCAATTATATACTGATTTGATTTGTTGCGCAGCTCGCATCCGGGTATGATCTTTCCTTCCCCCTCGACCGTCAGCGGCAAAGTCGCCCGCCATTCTCCCTGAATTCCATATTGATATTTCGATTCGCAGTGTTTCCGTCCAGGACGAGTGCCTGACGGCATTCAACGAGTTCCGTCTCAGCAAGGGCAAGACCAAGTACATCATCTACAAGATCTCCGATAACAAGAAGGACGTTGTTGTCGATGCCGTCGGTCACGACCAGGACTACGAGGTTTTCCGTGAGCAGCTCGCTGCTTCCAAGGACAGCCAGGGCCGTCCCGCTCCCCGGTACGCTGTCTACGACGTTGAGTACGACCTCGGCGGTGGTGAGGGCAAGCGGTACGCATACCCCCATTTAGGCATCCGCCATACTTTGTGATGGGGTTTTCATTTTACTCACTTGTTTCCAATTATAGAAGCAAGATCATCTTCATCTCCTGGGTCCCCAGCGACACCCCTACTCTCGTAAGTGTCAATTGCCAGTTTTGGGAATGCGAGCATCGCATTTAAAAGTGCAATTCCCGTTGGCTAACACTGTTCTCTAGTGGTCCATGATCTACGCCAGCACCCGCGAGGTCCTGAAGAACGCTCTCAACCTGTCTGCCTCCATCCATGCCGACGACAAGTCCGACATTGAGTGGAAGACCGTCCTCAGCGAGGCTAGCGGTGGCAAGGCTGGTAATTAGATAATGGCGCCGGCTGGGTCCGGGCTGCGTGATTGATAGGGGGTTTGTTTTCCCACCTCGGCGGTGCTACGGCACGATCAAATCCATCACCTTCTCTGCACACCGTTCTCCTTGTTTCTCTTCTCTCATTTTTCCTAGTTGCAATGCAAAGACCGTTAGGACTTTGGCCGTTTTTCTCTTCTCTTTTGTGGAACAGTCATGATCATACTTTTGTTTCTTGTTCCTTTATGCATCTTTGATCGATTGCCTCGGAAGTGGTTCTTAGTGTGTTTCCAATGCGACTGTTGGTTATTTTGGGAGCCAGGCTGTCTGTATGGATTGGTTGAGCAATAAAGCGGTAGGATTGACAATTGGGGGAAACCAGCCCCGGAGAAGGTGAAGTATTAGTGCATGAAGAGTCAGGGAGCTCGAGGAAAATTTGATAGCCTGCAATTTTCTACTATATTTTCGGCCGTGGTTGTACAAGCCCCTCTTCCTAGGGCTGCGATCGAGTCCGTACGAGCATAGGTGGGTTGCCGACCGGGGATGATTAGATAAAATCATGGTAGTAGTAAAGTATCGAGTACTATGAAGATATATAATGCTTTCTATATCAATTTGGTGTTTCTTCTCATACAATACTGGCCCATTTCCCATCGTATGATGCTGCTGAGAATGATGATGATGCTCACTGGCAGGCCGGGCTGGGCAACGGCCCAATCAGCGGGCGGACAAACCCGGCCAGCGCTAGCCCGGAAACCTCGCGACTTTCCACCTCAAACCACCAGGACAACTTCAACCCTTCTCCATCCCCCCGACCCTCCCCCTCAACTCTCTTCTCCAGCCGAGTCCTCCTCGCTGCCAGACTCCTCTGGTCCCGGACTCCCTTCTCCACCATCAATTGACTCGTTTTCGACGTGGTGCTCCCACCTCCCACCTGCCGCACAATGTTTCTTCGCTCCATCGCTCGCGCTGCTCCTCGCAGCCCGGCCGCCATCCGTGCCGGCCCATTGGCCTCGCTGAACGCTATGCAGGCCCGCGCTGCCTCCGACCATGCCATCTCGAACCCTACCCTGGCCAGCATCGAGAAGCGCTGGGAGGGCATGCCCCCTCAGGAGCAGGCCGAGCTCTGGATGCAGCTTCGTGACCGTATGAAGGTTGACTGGCACCAGATGACCCTCCAGGAGAAGAAGGCCGGTATGTACAATCCCGTCGATATCAAATTGTTGTCTCGGAAGTGGTTGCTTGCCTACCCTTCGGTATCCGAGGTCGAATTTTATCAGCAATCCTTGAATTACCTTTTTCGGCATCGCTGATAATCCTTTTTTTTTTTTTTTTTTTTTTCATGTCTAGCCTACTGGATTGCCTTTGGTCCTCACGGTCCCCGTGCTGAGACCCCCAAGGGCGAGGGCCTGAAGATCCTCTTCAAGGTCACCCAGCTCACCGTTGTTTCTCTCATCGCCTTCTACGCCATCCACTACTTCGCCAAGCCCCAGCCCAAGACCATGTCCCAGGAGTGGCAGGAGGCCACCAACGAATACGCTCTGGTACATATTCTCTTTTCAATACCTGATTTTATACTGCTGGCTGCGACCGGTTCCTTGAGATCGTTGCGCACTAGCTCTATCGCACTTGACCAGAATTTCCTAACATATTTCTTCCCCTACAGTCCGAGAAGATCAACCCCATCCACGGCGTCAGCAAGGAGGGTTACGAGGGCAAGGGCTTCGTTCAGAGCCCCCCCGCCGAGAAGTCATAAGTGGGCTAGGTGCCCGATTGGGGATGAGCAGGAATCAGATATTGGTGTCGGCCGGGGCGAGATTTCGGTTTCGCAAGCCCATTGGGACTCTGGCATATTCTCCTCGGGCCGTGGCTTGTATAGTGCTTGCCATGTTGTCGACTCGATCGCTGATGGACACCTGATCGACACCAGTTTGCTGAACCGTTCATCGTTTTTTGTCCTTTGGTCCACAAGCATCCGAAAATGCGTGTATCCCGTACTGTGCTATAGTCAATGTATCTCTTTTGTAGCCATAGAGAAACAGAACTGTTTTGCTGTTACCGTATGTTATACTATTGTTTATTCTTTTCTCGAGGACTTCATCTCGATGTGTAATGTGTGTACAGTCCTACATGGTGATCATCCTCGTACGTCGGTGGTTTCTCCGTGGTGCGTCTTTTTCCCTTTTTCCCGGAGCGATTCGGAACCCGCAGTGGCTGGTGCGGAGAACCCCTGTCCAAGCGCAATGCAACGAGAGACAGGGCCATTGCGAGGTGCAATGTGGCCATTTCAGAGAATAGGAAATAGGAAATAGTAGTTAGGATGATTTGAGATAAGTTTGTATATTTTATACAATAACTCGATACCCGTGACTAGCTGGTAGGAGCTCCCCCAAATTCCTAAAGGTTTCATACCACACAACTCGGATGGGCGGTAGAAGACCCCCGAGTTACACGTCAGAGATTTTCGACCGGAGAAAAAGCTGGGAATTGGGGAGCAAATCAAACCGCCACCAAACACCAGAATCGAGGTCAATGGGTATAAAAGTAGCGATAGAAGGTGATTTGAAGATTTCTGGTAATTTCTATGGAAATGTGCAAAACAGCTTTACATGCTGGACAGCTGTTTATAGTTGCGCTGGGGGCTCCCCTGCATCCGGACGCCAAGGCGACCGGTGAGAAGGAGGAGGATTGCCAGGCAACGGGGGAAGAGCAACACCACCACACCACCGAGGGTGAGATGGGAGTCAAAGGAGAGCTAGCAGATGGTCAATTATAGAGGAATGTCAAAAACGGGAAACTATTTCAAGTGTTAAGAATGCCCAAAAGTGATTCATTTGGTATACTCCCTGACCCTCCGAGCATCGGTTCATCACGGGACCATCGGCAAAACCGCCCCGGAAAGGTGTAGTGCGGCCCAGTTCCCGTGCCAGCGAGAAGAGACACTGCGAAGAGTCCACCAACCTCTTCCCATTCCTCTTCTTCCCTCTTTTCCTTCCCCCCCATCCACATCTTTCCTATCCCTACACCTCGCTCTTCAACACCTCCATCATGTTCAAGAGGTACGTCACCCCCAGTATCCCCAACATTACCCTTCCACAACTCTTCTTCAACATCTATTCCCTTCTACCATCAACGTCTTGCATCCCCCTAACTGGTTTTTCTTTCTCTACAGCGGTCTCGCCCGGACCTTCGGGAGGGCTGCCTTCGCCCGGCCGACCCCCGTCGCCCGTCTCCGCGCCAATGCCCTGCCCGCCCTCTCTGCTCGCTTCGCCAGCTCGGATGTCGCTCAGTCTGGCAAGATTCACCAGGTTATTGGTGCCGTCGTTGACGGTATGTGGTTGCTCAACGCCCTGGCCGGGATCTTGGAGAGGGAACACGCCGCGAAAATCTTTTCCTCGGCCCCAATCCATCTCCAAAGCCATCGCAATCGATCCCAAAACAACGCCAGAAAAACTCGCTGACCTGCTATTCGTCATATTACAGTGAAGTTCGAGGGCGAGAAGCTCCCTGCCATTCTCAACGCCATTGAGACCGAGAACAACGGCCAGAAGCTTGTGCTCGAGGTTTCCGTACGTGCCCTCTGATTGGTCCACCCCCGACCTCCTCCCAACAACCCTTTCTCTCTTCTCTCTTCGAATATAAACTAACCAATCTTGTCTCTCTAGCAACACTTGGGTGAGAATGTCGTCCGTACTATTGCCATGGACGGTAAGCTTCCCCTGCAACTCTTGTCGAGCCACCGTGTCGTGCCCTTGATCCATCCCCAAAAGGGGATGGGGACCCACACGGTCGGCCCGGCATGTTTTCTTGCCATCCGCTTCAGCTGGCCTTGCTAACGTCCATCTTCAGGTACCGAGGGTCTCATGCGTGGTGCTGTCGCCCGCGACACCGGTTCCCCCATCAAGGTTCCCGTCGGTCCCGGCACTCTTGGCCGTATCCTGAACGTCACTGGCGACCCCATTGACGAGCGTGGTCCCGTCAAGGCCACCAAGTTCCTCCCCATTCACGCCGACCCCCCAGAGTTCGTCGAGCAGTCCACTTCTGCTGAGATTCTCGTCACTGGTATCAAGGTCGTCGATCTCCTTGCCCCCTACGCCCGTGGTGGTAAGATTGGTCTGTTCGGTGGTGCCGGTGTCGGTAAGACTGTGTTCATTCAGGAGCTGATTGTAAGTTATCACCCGTTGCGAGATAAGAAAAAAACCCGTTTAGCGGATACTAACTCCATCTGTTATAGAACAACATCGCCAAGGCCCACGGTGGTTACTCCGTGTTCTGCGGTGTCGGTGAGCGTACCCGTGAGGGTAACGATCTGTACCACGAGATGCAGGAGACTGGTGTCATCCAGCTCGAGGGTGAATCCAAGGTCGCTCTCGTCTTCGGTCAGATGAACGAGCCCCCGGGTGCCCGTGCCCGTGTCGCCCTTACCGGTCTGACCATTGCCGAGTACTTCCGTGACGAGGAAGGTCAGGATGTGCTGCTCTTCATTGACAACATTTTCCGTTTCACCCAGGCCGGTTCCGAGGTGTCTGCCCTTCTCGGACGTATTCCCTCTGCCGTCGGTTACCAGCCCACTCTGGCCGTCGACATGGGTGGTATGCAGGAGCGTATTACCACCACCCAGAAGGGTTCCATTACCTCCGTCCAAGCCGTCTACGTGCCCGCTGACGATCTGACTGATCCCGCCCCCGCTACCACCTTCGCCCACTTGGACGCCACCACTGTGTTGTCCCGTGGTATCTCCGAGCTGGGTATCTACCCCGCCGTCGACCCTCTGGACTCCAAGTCCCGTATGCTCGACCCCCGTATCATCGGTGACGAGCACTACAACACCGCCAGCCGTGTCCAGCAGATGCTCCAGGAGTACAAGTCCCTCCAGGATATCATTGCCATTCTCGGTATGGACGAGCTGTCTGAGGCTGACAAGCTCACCGTCGAGCGTGCCCGTAAGCTCCAGCGTTTCCTGTCCCAGCCCTTCGCTGTCGCCCAGGTCTTCACTGGTATCGAGGGTACCCTCGTCGACCTGAAGGACACCATCTCCTCCTTCAAGGCTATTATCAACGGTGAGGGTGATGACCTCCCTGAGAACGCCTTCTACATGGTTGGTGACTTCGCCTCCGCCCGCGCCAAGGGCGAGAAGATTCTGGCTGAGCTCGAGGGCTCTGCTTAAATGTAATTTTATCCATTTGCTTAGCTAGCGGCGGGGGTTCGGTTTTTCCCATGTTTAACATCCCCCTCTTGTCAAAAAGACTTTCGCTGCTTCTGAAATCTTCTTGCCAACCCTTTTCCTTACCTGTGTGTGTTTGTATCCTCTCTTCCCCTCCTCTTTCCTCCTGGTATGGATCTGGTTTTTTTCCTTTGTTCCTTTGTGTTTTTGAACTCCTTTCGGGTCTTGTGTGTGTCTTGTCTCCCACTAGACGTCATTTTCCCCCTTTTCGATTGCGTGTATACTACTCCGATCTTAAAGAGAGAAGAAAGAAAACCAGAAGGAGATTCTGATTGTTACCAATTCTTGACACCTCTGTCTTTCTGTGATGTCCTGTGGGAGACTTGCCATTGACTTGAACCGCGTTTGATTTTCATCGGATCTTGTCGCCGTGAAACCGTCGACGAAGATCAAACCAGATCTACCAGCGAAGGAGGGAAGTTACACGCCACCGGGTCGGAATTCGCAAGGCCCGAGAAGAGAATAAGAGGACGGATGAAGGAGAAAGGCTTGATTGGTGTTGTTTGATTGTGGGAAACGAAAAACTCCGTCTTGTCTAACGAGCGAGTTGATGAGATTCTCCCTTGGTTCCTCCTTTTTTTTAAAGCCTTGTCAGACGCACCCTGGCCTGGCTTGTGTTTCATTATTGTGTATTTAGAGTTGAAAACCCATGGCCTGTATGGCGACCCTAAATATCCTGGTGTCCAATTGTATTTTCTTTTGTTGAAGCTTTATTGTGCTTTTAGGTTAAGGTTGCGTAGAATTGTGTTTTGTGTCGCGTAGGTGGAATGCTTTGGGATATCAGACTCCCTGGTATGGTTCCCACAAAGTTTGTGGTTAGGTCTGTGTCTTCCGAGTCATGTCTTAAGGTATCTCCTCCTGTCTATCATCCCAAGCACGATGGCTATGCCATCTTCTGGTGTTAGGTATGATCTATGCCTCTATCTGCATGGCCTAAACGTTGATACTGCCTGGATATCGAGAAGAATACGTAGCCGTGAGACTTAAAGACCATTCTCTTAAATTAAAAAGCACTACAGCTAGCTAGGTAACATCCAAATCCAAAACAAGATGCAAAACATGGCACTTCGCGTGTTGTTGAATCACGAAGCAGAGGGATTGATTCTCGGTGCCCTACACTGCCCTTCACAGAGTATCTTCCAAAGCAAGAACCTATAAGTCAACCAGTTAGTTAGCCAAGCAGAACAGAAAGCAACCAGCCTTGAAAAACAAAAACTCACCAAAGCAGTCCTCGTCGGAATATAAACTTGCGTAAAATTCGCCCGTCCATTCCACGGCATATCCGTCGTAAAGAACCTCGTCTCCTTAACATTCCTCCCCAGCCCCCCAAACTCCTTATCATCCGAATCAAGCACAATCCGATACGTCCCGGGAACATCCACACCAACACGATAATCAGTGAAACTGTCCGTAGGATGGAAATTGAAAATCCACAACAATCCCGCCCTCTCGAAGACGAGCACCTTGTCACTCTCATTCTTCAGGCTGACGTATGCCTGTGCGGCATGCAGCCAGCCGTACTTGGACTCGGTGAGTTGCATGGCGCGGTCGAAGTCGTTGAGGAACTTGTACCGGAGGAGGTGGTCTTCGGTCAGGTTTAGTTGGCGCCGGGCGTACCAGAAAGAATTGCCGTTTCCTTCGCGGGGGAAATCGAGCCATTCGGGATGCCCGAATTCGTTGCCTTCGAAGTTTAGGTAGCCTTCGCCGCCGAGGCCGTGGGTGACCAGCCGGATCATTTTGTGGAGGGCCATGCCGCGTTCGATTACTGGGGTGAACTCTGTGAGGACGGACATGTGGGTGTACATCTCTTTGTCGCAAAGCCACATCATGAGGGTTTTGTCACCGACCAGTCTGTTTTGGGAGGATTGTTAGAGGGGGTTGGTTGGGGAGGTGGATTTTGCTGGGTTTTATACTTACGCTTGGTCGTGGCTCTCGGCATAGGCAATGGTCTTCTCGCCGTGGCGGCGGTTTGTCAATGTGAAAGCAAGGTTGCCAATGTCCCACTCGCTGTCGGACTTTTCTTTCAGCAGCTTGATGTACATGTCCGGCACGGCCATGGCGAGTCGGTAGTCGAAGCCAACTCCTCCAAGGGAGTGGGGGAGACACAGGGCGGGCATGCCAGAGACATCTTCTGCGACCGTGATGCACTCGGGGTAGAGCTCGTGCAGCATTGTGTTGGCAAGGGCTAGGTAAGTGACGCCCTCTTCATCGACGCCAGGGCCGAAGTACTCATGGTAACCACCAGAGAAGCCACTAATAATATGGTTAGCTCGGACCAACAATGTAGCTGATAGAAACGACTTACGTTCCAATACCGTGGTGCGTATAGAGCATGCTAGTAACGCCGTCAAATCGGAAACCATCAAACTGATACTCCTCCATCCAGAAGCGCAGGTTACTCAAGAGGAACCGCAGCACTTCATGATGTCCGTAGTTGAACAGACGACTATCCCACAGTTCATGGCGACCCTTTCCACCCTCGTGGAAGTAGAGATGATCAGATCCATCGAACATGTTCAGACCATCAAGCACGTTCTTCGACGCATGGCTGTGCACCACATCGAGCAGCACCACCAGCCCCATGCTATGCGCAGTATCAATCAACTCCTTCAGATCCTCGGGGGATCCGTAGCGACTGCTCGCCGCGAAGAAGTTGTTGACCTGGTACCCGAAGCTGGCATAATAGGCGTGCTCCATGATGGCCATCAACTGGATAGCGTTGTAGCCAAGGTACTTGATACGCGGTAGCATGTTCTTGGTGAACTCCTTGTAGGTTGCGACCCGTGTTTCGGGCGATGAGATACCGACGTGGGCCTCGTAGATACGCAGACTCTCGGGCTTCTTGGGCCGTGGCTGTTTGAAGGTGTACCGTTCGCTGGCAGGTGGGTTCCAGAACACGGCGTCGTAGTCTGGGGAGACGTCGAGGTCTTGCACGACCCGCTTGATCCATGCGGGAATACGATAGATGCGCTCGCCGCCGGGGAGGACCATGGTGATCTAAAAATGAGTTAATTGTTAGCTTGGAAGATTTCCTCGAGGCCAAATATGGACTTGTATGGGCTTGCCTTGATTTTGCTGTCGTGGGGAATGGCTGGGCTGCCATTGACCGCGGGGACAGTCACTTCCCACACGCCGAAGCTGTTCTTCGCCATAGGGTTGGCATTGCTATCCCATTTGTCTGATAATCTTAGCAATGCGATTCAAGGCCTCCGACTCTGCTCTTCACCCGAAGGGACATACTGAAATCGCCGACCAGCGATGCCTCTACTGCATTGGGAGCCCATTCCCGGTAAACGATGTCGCCATTTGGCTGTGCATTGAGACCGAAAGTTTCATAGCCCTGGAAGGAACGATTGTTGTTAGCTTATTGCTAGCTGGTCGAACTGGATACGGGGGAGTTCAATCCCACCTTGCTAAACTTGTCCAAGCCACCCTCGGAGTCGTTGATGGCCTTGGCCCATTTCTCCACCAAACTGTAGCGATGCTTCAGTACATCGCGATGAGGTTCGAGCCACGGGTCAAGCTGAATGACACCTAGATAGCAAAGCATAAATCAGCTATTCAATTCGCCCAAATTTCCCTAAGCAGCGACCAGTAAAGCTCGTAGCTCAATAGAGATGCAGCTTCAGTGACGTACCTGTTCCGTCGGCGGGGATTTCAGTAGTGGACGCCATCTTGTGCAATCCAGATTGTTTATGGAATCAAAAAATTTGGAAGAAAAAGGAAGGGGAGGAGAGGTAACGGGAAGCACCCCTCTTCTTGTCTCTCAACGTTTATCGCGCATCCCAGCAATGGCTAGAACCTTGTGAGAGTTTGGAGTGATTGGCTGCGGGGATGAGCTGCGATTGCAAGGTGGAGATGGGCGCTGGGGAGCTCGGGCCTCCCGGTGGTTTTCTGCACTGGGGCGAATCCGGTTTTGGGAGGGTTTAATATGAAAGCTCTGTTCAGAACTGGAGAGGGGATAAAGAAAATGGTGAATTGTGATAATAGTATGTTAAGTGACAATTTCTCTAGCTATTCCCAATTCTATAATATCTACAATTAACATGCAGTTCCGGCACTATTAACTCTCTCCGGACTACCATTCTCCGCCGTTCCTGGCCTGGCGCGGTACCACCTCGACTGCCTTCGGGGCCTCTGCACCTCTCCTTACCAAATGCATCTCGGTGAAACTGTGAAACTCAATCCTTTTCTCCAACCCGTCTATTTTAAAATCCTCCATCTTCTTTTCACCCGATAGTGAATTAGTTTTTCTTATTAGCGCCACCGACGATCTCATTGACTACTACTGTAATTATCGTCTGTATCTTCAGCCGCCACTCGATTAAAATAAGAATTTGTTCACTTAAACAATGTGTTTATGAAATGGTTCTATTTAGGTTCCTGAGAATCCGAATTTTAATCTTTGTGCCATATGCACGTATCTAGCTGCACATTATAGCCAAACCGCTGACCTATCTTGGGCTTCCTGTGGGAAGAAGCACCTGAGAAAAAATGGCACATTGAAACGGAGACTGGCAAAATAATAATAACCGCCAGATTTTTTTGAGAAAGGCCTTTAATCCAGGACCATGTTTGCTGCAATGATATCTAGTCCCTGGGCTCGCATGATCAAAGTCCAGACTCGCAGGAAGACTTCATAGGTTACAATTGTCAAGCCTCTATCCGATTGATCGTCCTATCTTAGCATCTTGTTCCTTAACCTTCATATCCTCTGAAAATAGTCATGCATTTATATGAAGATGGAAAAGAAGTTCAGGCGTGGTGCTTCATGAATCTGGCCGATGTCTTTCAAGTGTCAACCTGTACGAATGGATGGAGTCAGTCTCTCAAGGTGGGGCAATAGTACAGGGCTGCATTCCTATTCGTTTGTACCAGCTAGTGCTCCAGCTTTTACCCCAGATTATACTGAACTACAGAGATGAGGCTACCCGTAGGAAGATCTGCAGGATCCAATGATGTCGCTGTGGGCAGCGGTGGGGGCGCGCCTCTTTCTGAAATGATACCGTTCAAGATTCGTTTTTGCTCCAAGGATTCGAAATTGGAGATTTGTATTCCTCGGCCCTGTCACTTAGGTCCATTGGGCTTAATATGCAAAGGCCATATTTAACTCTCAGGTATTTTCTATTTGCTCCTGGCCTTTCAATGGAGTCTTCCTATGAGGGTTGTTTCCATGACATTGAACCTATTTTTCATCATCATAGCTGTTCCTCATACCACCTAATAATCTCGAACCTCGGATTGCCGAAAGAGCACGGTTGATGAGTTGAATTCAGATTGACGAGTCCAAACCTGCCTTGCCTTCTTATCACACTTCATCATATCCCTGAGGAATTTTCAAGAGATAGCATTTCTCCTTTATGTATAGGTTTGTGCACCGGCGATTGTGCATCTATTGAGTCTCATGATCATTCGAGAACATTACTTTGAGTACTCTTAAGAAAAAAAAATCCATAATATCATCGTATATGCAATGGCTTGTCTTGGAATGGGTGGTATCCCCCGTTGCTGTTGCCGTCATCGTGGTATTACCCAGTTAACGCTTAAGCATCCTAGCGAGTTTGTTATCTCCCAACCTTGAAGGAAGAAACTTCACGTAAGCTCGTGCATTTGCTTCAGACCAGCTTGCTTTGATTGACCTCTCCGTGGTTCAAATGTGTCGCTTTCGGTGAACTGAGCCAGCGATTGGCATTTGAGAGGCAAAAGCAAGTGAGACGCGACATACTTTCAAAGGCTCCATTCATAGCAACAGAAGCGTCATAAAGCTTATCTAGAAGCTAAATGATAGAGTCATGGCTGGCTGCGCCCGAAGACAGAGAGAGATATTGAAAAGAGTCAAGACAAAACCAGGGAGTACCTACTCTCATAACATGACAAGGGACCTCGTGATAAGCTATGTCGTTGCCAACAGTTCCGTGGCAGCATCAAAGGGAAATATCAGCCGCCGCTGTCATATTATTCTAGAAAATATGAAGTCAAAAAGTACTAAAACAAGTACTAACAATAATCGTTACTTCTCAGGAACTCTCGACATTTGTGGCAAGTGACCTTGATGGTGGCTCCACTTGAGCGTCCGCCCTACAGTATACAATTGGGTGGCTATCCGTTCCCATCAATTGGAACCTTACCCACAGCTATATCCCGGCTGTTCCGATCAACTAACCAACTGTTTGACTATTGAGATCGGACAGGATGAGGAATCCGAAAACGTTTGAATGGTTGCAGATCCCCACCTACGCGTTTCCATGAAATTGATAGAAAGTAGTGGGGCAGTGTATTCAAAGTCTCCTCGGGACCCCTATAGATTGTCCGGCTCTATGCGCCCTACGATCATTCCAATGAGCACTGCCAGCCCAGATATCCAGCTTCGATCTTCATAGGCAGGTAACATCATCCGCTGATTCCCCGTATATTCATTATTACTTGAATTCTCCTTGAATTATAGATGATCTTGATCACCGATCCAGGTACAAGTGTGCACGGAAAATTCACCCATTCACCATCGCATGTAAATCCCGCTCGATTTATGACATACGATCTCGACACATACAATCGGTCGAGATCGTAGGTACTTTTGTGATCTGGATGACATCAAGAATTTATAACATTTGTTCTCGTCGGTCTCATCACAAATTAAGTATATACACAAAGAACAGAAATAAATCACGCCCTACATCTGGGTGACATCAACGAAGTTATCGAGCAACTCATCAAAATATTCCCCACAATTATCCTGATCATAAACCGGCAACGTCTTTGAGAAATCCCCCCACTCCGGGAAACTCGAACACACATCCATACATGGTATCGCCCCTTCCTCCGACCCACCAGAAGACACACTATCCGAGAAAGACGACGCCGAGCTTCGCCGCGAGCTCGATTCAAGTAGATCTTGATTCATTTTCGAGAGTTGGCTGCTAATATGGTGATCATCGCAATTCGCATGCTCGAAGACCCGGTTTTTGAGACACCATAGTTCTTCTTTCAGGACGTCCACCTCCGCTAGTAGTATGTCTCGTCGGGCGGTCTCGTTCTCTAATACACCTTGGATTTGCTCGTGTTCTCTCTTCTTTTTCAATCGGCATTTGTTCGCTGCGAGACGGTTGCGTTCTAGCTGGCGGGCCCGTTCGGGGCTGAGAGCTTCGCGGGGAATTTGGGGGCCTGGGCCACGGCAGGACTTTCTTCGTTTTGCTTGAGGTTTGAATTCGTGCTCTTTTGGGTGGTTTGTTGGTTTCTTTGATGGTTGTCGCTCCCGTAAGCTTCTAAGGAGGGATTCTTTTTCGCTGCGGGTGACCTGGGAAGAACCCGGTGGAAGAATTGGGTCCATTGTTGTTGGAATTGCGAATTCTGGGCTGGGATATAATTGTGTAGTGGCACTCTGCAGTCCAAGCATAGTAGCCATTGTAGGATGTGTTCTCAGTGAATATTCTTCTAATTGTGTTGGAAACTTCCAGTGATTTAAGATAGTTGAGAATTGTCAAAATACTTCCCCAGCCGCAGGACCCCTAGCTCTTTTAAATGTGCCGAATTAACACTCAACAGGCTTTTGATCGAGCCAGGGGTTATTAATGAGTCTGATTTCAGCCACTCTAAGTATGATGTCGACCAGGTAGCTCTAAAGTTCCAACCGAAGTACAGATGCGGGTTCTCGCCACCTTGCACCGTGGTCCAGAGCCGCAGATCATCTTTTTGCCCAATCATCAATCACTACCGGGGACATGAAAATTGTCAGACATTATGACGGGCTCAAGCAACATAGATTAGGGGACTAAGAATCATCGATGGCAAACTTCTAACTAATAGGATAAAAGACCGTTCGAAGTGCCGGATGCCATTATTCGTAAATGGTAGTATACGAACAAGATTACTAAGAGAGTATAAGAATCAAGTTATGGAGGGAAAATAAATAGGCCGAGACGGGAAAACTATCCAATAACGATAAAGAACAGGGATTAATCACGGAACGTGAGAATTTAGGCTGTATCATCTAGAGCAAGTATGTATAGGGTATGTGATATGCTAAGAACATCGATCTACTACGATGCCGGACTCGGCGGCAACTCGCCCGTCGTCCAATTCTTCGCAGTAGATCCCAACTTAAATTCGAGTGTGCCTCCCTTAGCGAAGATGTCATCCCAAGTCAACCAATTCTTCTTCCACGGCTTGCCGTTGACTTTCAAGCTTTGCACGTAGTAGTCCTTATCACCATTGCCATCACCACCTGTTGATGTGATCTTTAACTTTTTGTTACCGCCAAGATCGATGGTCATCGATGCGAACCACGGCGAATGGATGAGGAACGTTGTTTGTCCAGTAATCGGGTACAGACCGATCATATTCCACAATAGCCAGGTTTGCATGGCTCCGGCATCGCTGTTGCCAGGGAGGCCTGACACGCCGGTGGAATAGTCGCTTTTGGCGACTTTGCGGGACCGGGAGACAGATAGATCCTGGCGGCCAACGTAGTTGTATAGATATGGGATGTTGAACATTCTGTCGATGCATGTTAGTTTAATATTTCGTGTTATGGGCGGAGGAAGGTATAACTCACGGCTCGTTAGTAGAATCGAAGATAATCCCACTCGATCCACTAGCACCCTCGGTGAACATGGTGTTAAGCCGGTTGACTACCGTCTCAGCACCTCCCATCAATTTGATCAAATGCTGCATATCATGCACATCCGCCCACGAGTATGCCCACGAACTCGCTTCATAGTACGGATCTCCCCAGTACCCACTATCCTTCAAAGGATCAGTCACAATAAAACCCGTCGTATTCCGCGGGACGACGAAACCCGAAAATCCAAGCGACGTCTGCGTAGGATTCCAATGGTTACGCCAATTGCGTGACCGATTCAGGTACTTCTTTGCATCCTGTTCCTTCTTCAGTCCAGACGCAACCTGGTACAGACCAAAGTCATTCGCCGCGTACTCGACAGCCCGGCTGACCGCACGACTGTACTTGGGCGTGATGTATCCAAGACTGAGCCAGTCGGGCAATGCACCACGGCCCTCGTGGTTGGATGAGTCTGGCGCCATGTGATCGACAGGGTTATTTTGGGGAGTAACTTCGGCGTCTTTGACCATGGCTTTGTAGCCGTCTTCCCAGTTGACGGACCCGCGCACACCTTTGACATATGCATCGGCGAGAATATTGTCGGCGTTGGAGCCTCCTTGTGTACGGCCGTTGTAGTTGGATGATCGTGCGTCGGGAAGGTAGCCGTCATGTCGCCAGATGTCGATCAGAGAGCGGATTTGCTCTTCATAGGCAGTTGGTTGGAGGACTTGCATAAGAGATGTCGAGCAACGGAACAAATCCTGGGTTCATTAGTTATGCTAGACTAGATTTTCAGACTAATGTATTGGGCTTACCCAGAATGTGAAAATGTCTTGGTAATATGGCTCGTCTGACTCCCAACCGGGGTTCTCACCCGTTTGGTTTGTGGGGATGAGATGCATGAAGTAGAGAGAGGTGTATAGCAGACTGAGGCTGGTGTCATCGGTATTGGTCGTGGTGATCTTGGACAAGACTTTTTCGTTCCACTCTGAAACGGCCTCGTCAACGACTGTAGCAAAGCTCGTGCCCGCTGGAATCTCATGGTTCACATTGTCACAGGCTTGCTCTGTGGAGATCCATGAAATTCCAACACGAGAAATTACTTCATCATCATCGAAGGTGAATAGTGCACCAACTCGAGTAGAATTTGAAGTGGACGAGACGGAACCACCCGCTTTCTCGATGCTAGGGGCTGCACCTGTAGCGGTGTATGTTTTGTTGCTTGTTGCATCAGATTCGAAATTGCCACCTGGTTATATTAGCACTCCCATCGCGTCAGTTCTTCATAAATCACACTCACAGAAATAGATGGTCCAATTGGGAGCCTCATTCCATCCATTGTTGTAGGTTCCGAGGGCTTCATAATGGCCATCCGCAAAGATAGTCAAGTTTCCACCTTCATAGTTCTGCCCAAGTCCTTGGCCACGCAAAGATGGCAGCATATGCGAGACATCTACCAAGATATTCTTCTCCGAGTCACTCGGGAAGGTATAACGGTAGATTCCTGCCCGAGCAGAAGCACTCAGCTCAACCTCAACACCATCTGCTGTCTGGGCATTGTAGTATCCAACAGAGCCCTTGTCGGTTCCAGACCGCGCGACAGTGATATTAGACAGAGGATCGGTGATGCTTCCCACCAACGGTAGCTGCGAGACAGTGCCATATTTGGGAGCACCTCCAGTACCCTGTTCATGCATCAAACTGAAGCCGGAGAACTTGCCAGTGGGTAGATATCCTGCGTATGAATCTGTACCAGACTGGAGAAGATCAGGGCCCAGTTTGACCATACCAAAGGGCCTTGCTGCTCCAGGGAAATCATTGCCCCCGTTTTGGGTTCCCATGCTAATAGAATGTCAGAACTCCTCACTTTCTTCACGCAATGAGATTTGTGTGATACTTACAAGACATCGACATGCTTGGTGAGGTCGTTCGCCGCAGACAGTGCCAGCAAAGTGAGGCCAGTCAGCATCATGGAGGACTTCATGATGAGACTAAACTCAGAGGTCCTCCAATTTGAAGCGTAGGCTCGTTATGTGGTTGCACAACACACCCTGTGCTGCACGATGAGCGTTGCTTGGATGTACGAGCTTTGATCAACCCCCCGCATTCGAACTCAATGCTTCCTTCTGTGCGAGTACGAAGAAGAGAAGAGGAATAAGCCTCGTGCGGCGCTCGCTACCTGTTTATTTGCGGGAAATAGCACCTGCTTCAACCCTCTACAGGACCCCTGCCAGAAGATCCTGCGACTCATCGCATGTGCTGAGTACCGTGGACACTGTCCAGGATGTGGTGCCTCCCCGCTCGCACTTTCCCACTAGACATGAACTTTCTTGGGTAGAGATGTAACTAGAAGTGAATAATCTTTACTACTGTGGATAGCGCTGGGTTCGCTAGGAATGCAAGGCTCCAAGCAAATCAGTCATTTCGCCCGACGCCCAGGGTTCCGCTAGCACCATATTGTAGCCAGTCAGCTTACAGGATAACAGTTTATCTTGAATTTTAGCATTGAAGTACAGTAGGAAATACAATCTGTGCTGTGCAACGGGGAGGATATTAACCATCGCAATTCCAATCCGGGCTGAGAGTAGGGCACCTGGGGATAGAGGGATGAGTCGTTAGAAGCACCGTTTTGTTTCAACCAATATAGGCAGGGCAGAATGCCGATTGTTGAAAAGTGGTTCAGTTTCCAATCGGGCGTCCCTGAATAATGCATGGGAATGCTGCTACCTGGGCAGGTGGACCAAATCAGCGGCTTCGGTGGGTTCACATGGGTCGATCAGGGACCAGGACACGTGTGGAGCTGGTTGGCTCAGGGCGGCGGGGGGGGGGAAACAAAATCAAAGTTTGAAGTTGGCTACTTATATACATCGATATAAATCAGTCATATAAGAGTAGAGTTACTCGAAGATTAGATATATGAAGAGTCGAGCCAAAGGGCCATAGTAAGGAGTTATCTTCTACGTGAGATGAACTCGCCGATACAAGATAGAATCATGAAACTTGCTGGTATACAAACAGAAAGCTTGATCAAGTGAGAAATATTGAACTCACTTCATCTCAATTCAAAGGCTGTTGCTGTATTCGACTCCTCTATTTTATATACATCCATCGGAGACAGTAGACAAGCATTGCAGCCATTCCGATGAGGCACCAATAATTACCCAATCAGGACTAGCGTACTGGTCGAATCGTTAAACTCATTTGAACCCGAACCCTCAGGCTGAAAAGTGACCTGGAAATCACTTGAAAACGTCACCAAAACACTTGACCATGCGAGCACTCCCCAAGGTGTGACACACCATGCCGTGACTCTCCCAAATCCGCTCGAGCCCGCCCGTTAGCCTGCCTGGATGATGGCGCCTCGGAATCGTCCGAAGCCCCGGATCACCTGGTGGATGCGTCTGCGGAGATTCGTCTACAATCTCGAGTCACCTCTCCAACTTCGCGGCACCCTCACGCGTCTCCGTCACCGGCATCAACACCCTTTCCTCGCCTTGCTCCGTCTGCTCCTTCCGCTACCGACATGGCACTTCCGTCTCCCCGCGCCGGTCCCCGTCAAGATTATGCTGAACAATGTCGCGCTTCTGCAGTCTCGGAAGGCGGCTGCCGACCTCACCAATATGCGTTCTGTGCCGTTGTGGCGTGCTCGAGACACACCTCTGCGCGCTCTATATCGGATATATGAGGCTGTGGTGGCGCGTGAGTTCTATGCGATCGGGTCGGAGGTGGAGTACTTCTGGTACCAGTCGCGTGGGGCTTGGGCAGCGCATCGCATACCAGACCCTCATGACGTGGACCCGGTGCGGTACGCCATTCTGGCTTGCATCGCAGAGGAACTGGCGCGAGCGTTTAACTGGCGTATGAGCTTGGGCATGCGACGCGATAAAAGCAAGCACATATACCGGAAAACATTCGAGGACCCTTTGCCATCTTTCACTCCGGAGACCGCTCCTAGCTGGACTAGGAGGGTGGCTCCGATTGATGTGGATGCGCTTGCCAATCTGCCAACGGATGTTCTAGACTCGGCAGGCAGACTTGTGCTGGAAGAAGGGGGTGAGAATCCTATATTCGCAGAGAGGAACATCATAATCGACACCGGCCACTTCTACACTGTTTAGA
Source organism: Penicillium sp. PF1803 (assembly GCA_023626575.1). Taxonomy (NCBI): domain Eukaryota; kingdom Fungi; phylum Ascomycota; class Eurotiomycetes; order Eurotiales; family Aspergillaceae; genus Penicillium; species Penicillium sp. PF1803. The sequence goes on along the minus strand of JAMAGZ010000058.1, from coordinate 148,409 downwards.
GCGGTCGCATGAGGGATGCCGTGCATATATCAGGAAAATACTTCCTCGTTATATTGCTCTCGATAAGCAGTAGCGATCTCATTCATCGTTGTCTGGTCGGGGGCTATCTCAAAGGAGCAGATATTCAGGGTTCGGATATACTCTCTGTCCAAGGGCCTATCATTCTGTGTCCGCAGATGCTTCAGGATCGCAAGCACGTCGGCAACATCAGACGCTCGCTTTGCGTGCCTCTTGCTATTGTGGATGCGACGTAGCTTCCGCTCAAGCGCCCATTCCAACGGCACGGCCAAAACTCGAAGATGTGTCCCTTCCCACAAAACAATATTCTGCTCCTCGGCCTTCTCAAAAAGGAGCTGTCGGAACTGATCCGGCACGAAAAAAGCGAGTTCCTCGTTTACCCAGTCGTCGATGAATCCGAGGTGTCGGGCTGCTCTGGTGATGGCACTCTGTAATGGCTTTTTGATGTCATTATCATGCGCCCATTGCGGATCTAGGAGGTAGTCTATGTCGCCTGTGCTTTCGCGATTCCGAAAGAAGTTCGTCGCAAGGAATCCTCCTGTTGAGATGAGGGTGATGGGTGCAAAGGCGATCAGCCATTCATCCTTACCCATCTCGTTGTCCAGAACCTCGAGACCTAGTCAGATTCGACGTTCACATTAGTATTTGCCAGTTGTCAAATCATATAGAGGGAATCTCCGTACCTTGTCTAAAGTCTTCCTCGCCAAATCGGTCCTTCTCCCTTTCCATCTGTCGTTTGTGCCTCCGCCCTATCGATGTAAAAACGACCAGTAAATAGCCAGAACTTTATGTGTATATTCGCATAGGGGTTGAACTTAGGTTGGATTTTTTAAATATCAGGGCAGGAAATGACAGGAACCCGAGAGACTTCGCATGATCGGCTGTGCGCAGGATGATTCTCGCGAGGTCTAGGCTGCGTCTTGCAGATAAGCCTCCCACGGTCGAGACCTTCTAAGGCTACCCCGCCCCAACCCTGCTCGTCCTGCACGCCGCTGGAATAGTCAATCTCACAGCTGACGGGAACACTGACTACGAGTCTATGACTGTTTGCCTGACCGCGTCTAGGTGTGGCGATATTGTACTTCTGACACCGTGAACGGGCACAAGTCCCTGATTCCAGCGCAAGTGTCAGATGATGGTGCCATTTCAGCTATGTTTTTCTTTTCCTTGTATACCATTTCGGTCAGCCATTGAACTCGGGGGTATGATCTTCTTTTTCTTTTTCAGTTTCAGGTCTCCATCTTGAATCGTATCAGGCATATGACATGAGGCTGTCATCTGAATATCTCCCTTCAGCCGTTCCGGTAGATGTGCAGATCCCCGGTCTGACTACATGAACTCCTTTCGGCCCCTCTGTGGATTTTCCCGCTGTGCCGGGCCCGTCCAGCCAGCTTAGTTTAACCAAACCCTCTTCGTCTTAGTTTTATGCGACAACCCTATACTTGGCCGATGAGAGCCTGATTGTGGATTGCACATGGTCACGGAAATAGCATGATGCATTGATAGTGCAAAAGTTTGACCCGACCGCTCTTCCAGAGAGGACGTTGCCAGTCTGGAGCTAGACAAAAGAATTCAAGTGCATGTCAAATGTGGATTCTTGAGGGTACCGATGTTAAGGGGACTATATTTGTATCAGCAGAGGATGTTCTTTTGCGGGAACTGCCGGTAAGCTGTGAATGGCTATTGGGATTTTGCTCAAGGATATCAAAAGGACTGCTCTGCACCCCGTACGACAGACAATCATAGGTAGGAGACGATGAATTGGTCATCAACATAGACGGTCATACCAGGATGCAAGTATTGATTTTCAAACTCTTGATACTTTAAACTGTCGAATGGCAACTAAAGTATCACTCTCGCGAATAACAGGCAGAGAATACCATGCCAATTTATCCTCCCAATCCACCCCATCTAATCCTCCAACTTGGTCACTGTCGGATCCCACGCACAAGGGCTATACTCATCCGTCTCTAACTCCCGAACCTCCTCTGGTGTCAACTTGAAGTCATAAACATTCGCATTAGCGATAATGCGCGACGGCGTAACACTCTTCGGCAACGGAACAAATCCCTTATCCAGACTCCAACGGATAAGGACCTGAGCCGGCGTTTTGTTGTACTTATCCGCCAGCTTCTTGACCGACGGTTCTTCAAAGCGGGCGCCTCGTACAATGGGCGCGTAAGCCTGGAGAGCAACGCCACGCTGCGTACACCAATCGACAATATCCTTCCGAGCAAGCCAAGGGTGCAGTTCGACCTGGTTGATACTAATGATGCCTCCCTTGCCCTTGCCGCCACGTTCAGCTTCAAGTTCGCGAATGTATTGCTCAAGCTCGTCCAGATGGTGGACACCGTAGTTGCTCACACCGATTGAGCGCACTTTTCCGGCTTCAACAGCCTCGACCAACTGGTACAGCTTTAGTCTTGGCTGTGAAAATCGGGTTTAATATGGGGTGAGACTGCATACCGCTTTCCAAGCACCCTTGCGATTCTCAGAGCCACCCGCCATAGGCTTGTGGAGAAGCATTAGGTCGATGTACTCGAGTTTGGTGAGGGCAAGACTCCGGTCAACAGTTGCCTTTGCTTCATCATAGCTGATATTAATCACTTTGGAAGTGAAGAATATCTGGTCGCGTGGGATGGACGATGCGCGAATCGCATTGCCACAGCCAACTTCATTCTTGTACACTGCCGCAGAATCAATCTGTCTTGGTTGTCAGAATTGGGTACGAGGAAGGGACTTGGCGTTTCAAGGTACGATGGGATTCTACTAACATGGCGATAGCCAGCTTTGAGCGCTTCAAGACAGCATCGCTCCGTTTCCTCTGGGGGACTGATCGGAATCTTGTTAGTCTTAGTGGGGTTGAGATAGGGAGGTTGCGGGGTTATATTACGTTTTGTAGACCTGGCTTCAGTTAGTTTTCGGCGCTGAATTGAATTGAGAATAACTTACTCCAAAGCCTAGACGGGGAATTTCGTAGCCGCTGGCTAGCTTTATAGTTGAATTAATTGTGGTGGCCATTATTTGCATGAATTTGGTTGATGGGGTGGTTGATATGAGAAAAAGAGGAGTGACGTGATGGGTAAATGGAGACCCTTTATAACACCCCACATACTCGGCAATGACAATGACCACCGCAGCCGGGGATAATCGAGTTGCCTCCGTTTAACCCCTCGAATAACGTGTTTTGAGCTTCTTTTATCAATAGCTGACCGATTGCATTGCTGTTCACCGTTGGCGCTCGGAAATACCATCTTCTTTTCTTGAAATGGTAAGTCCGACGCTTCGAAGTGCAGTAGGACCGTAGGCCTCAGACATTCATTGACCATCAATAAACTGGGTATGGTACAATGCCTCCGAAGAAAATTGTATAATATTATCTTGCGAGTCTATACTTAACTTTCAAGGCTTTCTTTAATCGTCGATTTTCATTTTCCTATTCCTCTATGCTCTTTGGGTAGCTCTCGCTTTGGCATCGTACTCGGTTCATGTTAATGTGGTTCATACTAAATGCTCTTTAGTACGGAGCTTAAACATGCTTAAAAAGCTTCTGACGAACGATCCAATTGATCGCCTAGGCTTAAGACACATTATACTTTGCCGAGCATCCCTCTAGGTATGATTTCTAAGTCAATCAGCTCTTGGGGGACAGATTTAACAAAGTCAGGTCATAAGGCTGTACACAACGAACGCTCGTACGAGGACAGTAGTACTGTAAGTCAAGTAAGTGGGCCGCTAGGCTGCTAGCCACCTAATGTCAGCCTTGGGGGCCTAATAATATCCCGTTGCTTCCCCGAAGGAGCACTGCCATCATAGCGGGCGGAATACAGTATGTACTTGATTAGCTAGCGAGTGCTCGGAATCAAATGCAAGTTCAAACTTGTTACATTGCCTGTTCAGCTTCTTGAGCCTCCTTTGTTCATGTCACCTGCTGAAGCTCTTGTAGACCACCATCTCTATAGGGGAGGAAGACCCGCCCTAATGCGCCAGTACCACAGTTTATGGTTCCCGGAAAGTAACATAGTCTACAGAAAGACTACTCCGTACTCTAGGCACCTAAGCTTGACAGGCGCTTCGTTCTGTTAGAGTCTGTGGTTACTCCCTTCTATTCCGCGTTTCCTGCTCCAGCTAAGTAGTATGATCTCTCTTTTCATATTGAGCTCCCAATCTGACTGCCAAGATCTTCGGCAGTTTAATAATATCATGCGCTTTTGGTGTTAGACTACAAGATTAAAATCTCACTCAAACGAAGTCTTCACAGGATTCTCGAAAGGGGTAGTGGACCCTGGCAAGCTTGTAAGCCTTGGAAGGGTCAGGGAAATTCGGGGCGACTAGGCGCAGTCTTGGCACAGCCCGAGCCACAGCTCAATTACACCCTGTACAGTACTTCCAATGTAGTCTGTCTGTTTTGCCTCGTACGTACATTAAAATGTGCTATGAAAAAAAAAATCCCTCTGTTCGAGGAGAATTATGGAGAAAATTGTAAACCGAATGAGTCTACACTGATCGAAACAAAATCATTGACTATAGGTATATCCTAATCGACCTTATGGTTCATTTGGAGGTTCTAGATTGTACATGATCAATACAACTGACTGGTAAATACATAGCCTCAATCCGTCCACTTTAGATCAACGGAGAAACTTGACAAAACCAGGCAGTGCTCGAAGAAAATACGGCTCAAACCGAATTCGACATAGCCTGTATTTTTTCCACGAGGAGTATCGTACAGGTATCAGCCACGACCATGAGACTGGACACGCTATTTATGGGGAACGTTCAAGAACCAGAACCATGTCCGTTTCCATGGGAGCTTGCAATAAAGTGTAAGCGCCGCCCCCATCGCGCGACCCATTTTCGTTCAGACTTTCCTGCTACCAACCTATATCCGTGAAAGAACTTTCCTAACATTGTCAGACAGTCCGCTGGTAGAATTACCAGTCAAACAATCCAGTCATAATGTCACACCAAACACCTGACAGCGAAGGTGAGAACATACAGCTCCACATGCAGCTCCCCTACGATTTGCGATCGAGTCAATTAACCCTTCTAGGTCTCATTCCTGTTGAGCACCACCACCCTATTAGCCCGCAAGTCAGCCCGCTGCCCAGTTCTGCGCCCACTCAATCCTCCCATCAACATCAAGATTCGATCGGCCCAATCAGCCCTGAGCCTACTGGCATCACCCCTTTGTCCCCTTCCTCAGAACAATCAGGCACTCTGCCGCCTACCTACGAAAAGTCGCGACAGGAGCACGAAGTACCTATTCCTGTCAATAACCCTCCGACCGCTCCTGAAAAGGCATACAATGGCCAGCCAGTCGATCAGATTCAGCAGAGCTATTCCAACCAAGCTCAGGCCCATAATCCTTCCGACGTAAAGACATACCCAGGCCAGCCAGGCCCCCAGCAGGTGCAACAACATCCCCAGCAGCAGATGTACTACACTCCCTACGGCCATCCGAGTGGATACGCGACCGCAGTTCCCCTGCATGCCCTCCAGTCGGCGCCTTGCCCCGTGGATTGCCCTGCCTGTGGACGCCGAGAGATGACTCGCGTCGAGCCGGTGACTGGCTTGACTACACAGTGAGTTGATAAAGAAAGCCTTGAACATGGAGATGTTATGATATTAATATTTCTCGATAGTGCTTGGGCTGCTGTTCTATGCTTCTGCTGCTGCCTCGGATGTATCCCGTACTTGATGTCTTCGCTCAAGGATGTCGACCACTACTGTGGCGGTTGCGGTGCTAAGCTTGCCTGCTGGCATAACAGTGGGCGCATTCAAGTCTTCCAAATTTCAGCAAACCAGATGCCCGGAGCACACCCTGTTGCCGAGGCTCCTCAGCCTGCTCAAAACGGTCGTCAGTCCCCGCCAGTCCAGTCACCACCGGCCCAATCTGCGCCACCCACCCATACTTACCAGTAAAGTCGAGATTGGTGCGCTCTGATTTATACCTGTCTTCAAATTATTTTGTCTTTTTTGTGTTATTCTGCGCTTATAAAGTGATACCATTCGTGTTATATTGCCACCATGGTGTTTGGTTTGGAGGGACTTTGCCTCGTTATTTTGTTGAGTCCATGATTGTTCTGCATCCTTGTATAGGACCCGTGACTTTTTTCGTTCAAAAACCAAGAAATAAATCAAAAGAAATGCATTTAACCTTCCAATCTCTTCTCAAATGATAGGCTGGGAGGAGTATTCCATATGTTCGCGTTGGTGGCGCATGACGCCAAGACCTCTTCGTGTTCGGAGGTTACTCAGATCCGATGATGCGGTCACCTTACCAGGCAAAATTTATCGACGCCCTACATTGCTCATCTCTTCTCACCTCGAAGGACGAAGAAATCAAGACGAAGACAAAATATTCTAGACACTATGATACGCTTCATAGTCACGGCCAGCGCCGTCATCACTGGCGGCTCGGCAGTATACTTCTACATTTTCCACCAAAGGCTGTCGTCGCGCATCCAACACAAGTCGCACCGTGGAAAGCTTTCAGCGCCATCTCCGAAACCGATACAGATCGAGACCGTCCCAGAGACTATATTTACGGATCAATACTTTGCACTCTACGATCATTCATCAAAGTCCGTCTCGCGCGATGCGCTCCCCAAGAATATCCCTACGGAGGAGCTTTTCACCAAGCTCGTCCGTCGCAATATGACCGCCTTTACGCGATTTCCTCAAGCTTTGATGATCAGGCTTATCAGTCGAGCTCCAGAGGAACAGCGAAGCTTCAAGGCATCTCATCTCTCCTCTCTGGACTTTCATGAAGGAGATCTTGTATGTGGCGTGTATCGTGTGATCGCGCGTACGAAGAACAAGGTGGAATTCGAGATGAAGATGAAGAACATGGAGTTTATCAGCGGCCGGCTTGCTATAAGCTTCCGGGAAACAGAGAATGAGGTTGTCTTCTCCAGTGAGACTTTGATGTGGAGACGGTTCGATGAGGCTCAGCCTATGCCACTGGAAAAGCCCTTGCTGCGCTGGATGCATGAAACAGCTGCTTGGTGGTTACTTGACTCTGGTGTGAAGTATTTGATGGAACTTGAAAGTTGAGGTATTTGGCTTGCAAATCATTGTTTGCCACTTCTTTTTGTCGGTTTCAAGTTGTCCTGGTGGCCTTGCCATCATCCCTTGAGAGTGACTGGATCATGATCAATCTATTATTAGAATCATCTCTTTTCTTTTATTATACAATACCAAAGGATTCCCATGATCTGCTTTGTTGTGCGTTTTTCTCTCAAATTTCGATAATCATGACACTGGTCTTTATTCTTTGTCCATTGTTATACTGTTCGAATCAAAGACATTGGTGGGTCCAAGACAATGGCTTCGGTAATAATGGTTCACAATCCATCTTTGTTTCTCCTCATTATTGACTTACAAATGGCTTTATACTCTTCTTTGAATGATTGTGGTCTTCTTTGTCAATTCCGATCATCGCGGCTTATTTAATACCCAGGACTCGCTCCTCGATCAACCAACAATCCTCTTCCATCTTGTCATCTTGTCTAACTTCCTATTCCACTACAACCAAGCACTATTGTCTCTACAACCCTTTCTCATATTCCCTACAATCAAACGTCACAATGTGTCTGTACACCTACCACCACTATCCCGCTTGTGGGCACATCGCCAACTGGACGGTGACTAGCTGTAAGGAGTACACCAACACCCTCCGACTGCTGAGCTACGGAGGTCTGTCGGGATACTGCAATCACATCCAAACTACCCATGATCTCCTGTCAGAACTTGAACCTGATATTTGTGGCCAGTGCGATTCGGAGCTACAACGTGCAGTTTCTCAAGAAACTCACAACGCCTGCCGGGTGAAGGCTTATCGTACAATCGAAGGCCTGAACTCGACGGTGCCGATAATTGAGCTTTCTGTTCGTATGAATTTTGACACAATTGACGAGGAAGATAAAGACTACAACTCGCCGATCCCCCAGGAGTATCGTGGCTGTGATTGCTACAGCTGCACTACATCACCAGTCGGCTCTGGAGTGAGTCTCGATGACAAGACGCCTTCCTCCGGTAGTATGGCTGACATTTCGCAGTCTCTAGACGATTCTCTCTACATGCCAGAAACTTCAACACAGCATGGTACCCAATTCGAGATCATGCCCCGAGTCCTTCCTAGTGAAGAAGAAAATACCGCTGACCTTTGGAAAGCTCTACGTCAAGGGTCTTCATCAAGAGATATCTCTCCTTCCTCAACACAGGTAAGTGCCCGGAGATCTCGCAATTCCTTGCACGATGCTGTCCCTATTAGCATCGACAAAGCTTCTCACCCTCTGGAGCGCCTTAATACCAGGAACTCCTACTCTTGGACCTCGTTCGAATTATCCGATGAGTCGCCCATTGCCGTTGAAAGCCAAAATCCATACGGCAGCCCTTTCAGCTCCTTTGACAGTTTCTACTCTGACACTGAGCCAGAGCAGTCGTTTTTCGACATGTCAGATGATAGCTTTTACTTTGACTATGAAAGCGAGGTAGAAGACCCAAATGCTCTTACTTTCCTTGACGATGACTCAGATACCGATGGCGAGTCGGACGGTGGTTGTGAATTACCAGATAAGATTGAAGACAGTTATGCGGACATGTTCTCACATTTGATTTCACCTCTAGTATCCAAGAATACCAACGTGTCACTGCCGCCAGTGCGACATTCTGCGCCGGTGGTCGATCGACCAGCCACCTCGATGCTTTTCCCATCGCCGTTGAGAGTGAAAAAGCCTCCTCAATTTATGTCAATAAATTCTATTGTTGAAGACCTCTTTAGTGGGAAGACACTTGGAGAGGACGACCCCGATGTTCTTCATGACAGGCATTCTTCAACCTGTGACGAACCAAGGAGTAGTTTGGGGTCTAGCTGGCTGATCCTCTGATGATGCATTACAATTTTTCTACCATTTAGTCTCTGTTATACTGGGTGGGAGGTATGTTCGGATTCCTCATTTCTTTCGTCTCATCGCTGATTCTCTCTTTAATAACACAAGTTGAAATGTGGCTTTCCTGCAATAACCATAGCATTTGTAGCCTTTCCAATACTATCATTGACCTATCATTGCTTCATAATTATAGTGTCTCTTTCGTAGCATGATCGTATCAGCATAGATTGGTGTTCCCTTGACTGTTGCGGTTTTTTTACGGTTTCAAATGTCTCCTCTCGCCGCGTTCAATTATCTCGGCCGGGAGCGAATAATGAAAAAGTCAAATCCTGCTATGTATTCATGTCCAAAACGTAAAATTAAGTCTATGCAACTTAGCCGAACTCTCAATCAACCAACTTTCCCGGCTAAACCTAGGATGTCATTCTCACTTACACCACCACTCGGTCCGGGCGGGCACTCCACGCTCAGGAAATCGGACTTCCGCCGAACATCCCACGCGGAGGCTTCCCCAGAAAAGCCCCTCATAACCCCCACGCTCAATAGTATTTCCTGTCTCTTCTTGTAGATTTGTTGCTCTTTCCTGAATATTCCTTCACAGTTTCAATTATCGATTTCACATCATGTCTAAGCCTGTTGTTGGATTTGTTGGCCTTGGAGCCATGGGCTTCGGCATGGCCACCCATCTTGTGAAGGAGGGATACCCTGTTTACGGCTTCGATGTCTTCCCCGCTTCAGTGGAGCGCTTCAAGGCGGCTGGAGGAATTCCGGCCTCGTCACTGCAAGACTCTGCTAATGAGAAGGAGTACTATGTCTGCATGGTAGCCTCAGCACCCCAAGTGCAGTCCGTTCTCTTTGGCGAGGGTGGCATTGTTTCTGGTATGTATTAACGAACGCTGAATTGGAAAACGGGACAAATTGCTGACTTGGCCTATAGCTCTCCCTCAGAACGCGACCCTTCTTCTCTGCTCGACCGTTCCTGCGTCCTATGCCCAGTCCGTCGCGGCCGAGCTGCAATCGATTGGCCGTGGCGACATTCAATTCATCGATGCTCCTGTCTCTGGCGGAGCTAAGCGTGCTGCTGATGGCACTTTGTCGATTATGGCTGGTGCGTCAGACGCTGCTCTAGAGAAGGGTAAATTCCTGCTCGAGGCCATGTCCGACGCGAACAAGCTGTATCTCGTCCCTGGAGGAATCGGTGCCGGAAGCAATATGAAGATGGTTCATCAGGTGCTGGCGGGTATTCACATTCTCGGTGCTAGCGAGGCCATGGGCTTTGCTGCTCAGCTGGGCTTGGATGCAACAAAAACTGCAGCTGCGATTAAGTCGTCTGACTCATGGTCGTGGATGCATGAGAATCGTCTGCAGCGCATGCTGGAGGAGGATTGGCACCCTGGTGCTAGTGCCTTGACAATCATTCTCAAGGATGTGGTAAGTTTCGAATTGGCTGCTTTATGTTGAATATCGTAACTAACACAAGGCCTTTAGGGAATTATCACTACCTCCGCCCGCCAGAACCAGTTCCCTACACCACTTTGCTCCACGGCTGAGCAAGTCTATCTCTCTGCTTTGCTCCAGGGCTATGGACCCGTTGATGACTCGTCTATGGTTCGCCAATATTACTCAGAGCCAGTCATGAAGGTTTCGAACACCAAATCTACCGAGGAAAACGCCGAAGCTCTCCAGCTCGTCCTTGATGTTATGCAATTGACCAACCTTGTGGCCGCAGCGGAAGCTATTTCGTTCGCCAAGTACCTCAACGTTGATCTGAAGCAGTTCTTCACTCTTGTCAGCGATGCTGCAGGTTCTAGCAAGCAGTTCATGACCAAGGGTCTAGAGATGATCGAGGGCCGCGTCGGACAGAACTCCGAGACGGTCAATGATGTTATCAGCCGCCTGGAGAAGGCTGTACAGAAGGCACGAGACCTGCACTGCCCATTGAACCTGGGCAATGCGGCCATGAGTGTTTTGCTTATGGCTAAGAGGGCAGGACTTGGTGCTGAAGGAAGCACCAGTGTGATCAAGGTATTTGGAGTTTAGTCTAGATATCCCCTAATTTGTTTATAATCATTTCTTCCATACTCTCAATGTCCATTGGCTATCCTACCAACCGTGAAAGCAATAAATACAGTAACAACTAGAATTGTAGCTCATGGGTCATTTTGGGTACATTGCCCCCCGATGTCTTCGTTACCAACTTCTGCATCTTTCAATCGTAACTCCGCAATAACTGTCTGGGAATCACTTCTCGTGTAGCGATATTTGACCACTTTCCGACGCAGGACCACACTCCGCCTCATGTTACGCCAGCACCAAACAAAATACTCTCGGCCGATCTCTCCCTTCGGCTGTTTTGGACCCTGAATCGTGGGGGGGGGGGAATTTGGGCCGCGGTCAACTTGACGTAGCGCGCCCATCTCGGGCCTTTTCCGAGGGCTCGGACAACATGCGAGGTCTCGCAACAGTCTGACCAAACGATGAATCTCATATATAACAAGCGTGGGGGAATTCCAGCTGAAGCCTCGCGATATATTATTACCCCTCACTCAACTCTTCTCTCCTTCTCTCCCTCTCCATTCCACATCTTCGAGCCGCAATGCCTCTCACCACAGAAAACCGCGCCCTGCGCATCCTCGACCATGCCGCCGACAACCACTATGGCGTGCCCGCAATGTGCTGCTACAACGTGGAGGGCATCCTGGCAACAGTTCGAGCTGCAGAAGCCAAACGCTCCCCAGCTATGATCCTCCTGTTCCCCTGGGCTGTGCACTATGCCGACGGTATCTTGGTGCACGCCGCCGCAGAGGCAGCCCGCAACGCATCGGTCCCTATCACCGTTCACATGGATCATGCTCAGACTCCCGAAATCATTCGCCGGGCGGCCGATCTAGGTGGATTCGATAGTATCATGGTGGACATGTCGCACTACGAGAAGGCTGAGAACCTTTCATTGACTCGCGAGTTGGTGGAGTACTGTCATGCGCGGGGTATCGCGACGGAAGCGGAGCCTGGGCGCATCGAGGGCGGGGAAGATGGAATTGCCGACACAGTGGACCTGGAGGGTGTCTTGACAACACCCGATGAGGCCCAGGAATTTGTGGACACTGGCATTGACTGGTTGGCTCCGGCTTTCGGTAACGTCCATGGCGAGTATGGGCCTCGTGGTATCCAGCTGGAGTATGAGCGACTCCAGTCGATCAACAATGCCGTTGGCAAGCAGGTGCGCCTGGTACTGCACGGTGCGGACCCCTTCACCAAGGAAATCTTCCAAAAGTGCATCGACTGTGGTGTTTCTAAGATCAACATCAACAAGGTCTTGAACAATGAGTACATCAAGGTACAACAAGAAAAGGCCGGCAAGGTTCCTTTGACGAGTCTGCTTGAAGAGGCTACGAATGAAATGCAAAAGGCGGTTGAGAGATGCATGGATATGCTGGGCGCTACTGGAAGATACCCTTGAGAGATCAAAGCACGAGGAGCGAGTTTATCTTTTGAAATAGAATTCATTTCAGACTATTCAATCTGGTTATATTTATGGAATAGAAGCGTGCTAACCCGGTTCCAAATCCAAATCCAACGCCTTTTCGATTAAAAATTTCTTGGATATCAATAAACCCCCCAGAGAAGTAAGCCGTCCTTATCCCTTGATGGATATGTTCAAAAAAAAAGTGCAAACCAAGATGAATTATAAATCGCATAGATCTAGAATAGGCCGGTGAGAAAACTACCCAAAATGGGAACATGGCTGAGCATGCTAACGGCATCGTCGGCAACGTGCGCGGTGGGCGACGAGGTAGCAGAGCTGGATGGAGTAGCGTGCATAAAGCTAGAGCTGGCAGACATGGAGGCAAGGTGCTGCCCGTGAATTTTGGCTGAGTGAGCCGCGGGCTTTGGCACAGGGAGCGAGGTCGGTGTCATGATTGGACGGGTTATGAAGCTAGACGGCGTGGCCATTGGGGCCTGTACGACAGATGACACAGGCATGGGGACGATGGTGACGGGGGCCATCTCCATGGGCATAGACTCAGGTGCAGGTGTAGCCTGGATGATCATAGGAGCCATGGAAGAAGAGGCAGGCACGGAAACCATGATAGACATAGAAGACGAATACTCGTACACTGCAGAGAATGCTGGGCTAGGCTTGACATGCGCAACGACCGATGACATCGAAGAGGGGACAGCGTAATCAGGAATTGCAGGAATAGGATTCTCCAGAGCAGGCGCTGAGGGTTGCATCATGGGCGCATCGAATTTCTGGTTATCATCGCTCGCCGGCATGGGAGTGACAGGCATAGGCTCAACAGGCTCAGGCTGAGTAGGCTGGGCCTTCTCTGGCATGGGAGTTGGCAATGTTTCCTTAACAGGCTGCGTAACAGGCTCGGGGGCAATCTGGGCGACAGGCGTCTGCGGCTGGAATGGCACCGACGACGGAGCTGCCTGCTGAATGGGCGTAGGGTTGTTGTATGCACCACCCTGAGCCTCTTCAACGGCTCCCATAGCAGCCATGTAAGCAGGTACTGGGTTGGACATTCCATTGTCATCTTCCACGGCGGAGCTTCCAGTCGGCATGAAAGGGAAGGTACTGCCATCGAAAGGATTGCCGTCAGGCTTTGGCATGTTTGGGACAGCAGCGGCGCCCATGGCGAAGACCGCCAGAGAAACGTAGGAAGTGTGCATATTGGAAGGCTTGAAGGAGAGTAATAGCCTCTGATTAGGAATTACTAAGGAGCGTAGAAGGTCGGAAAGAGGGTTTGCGGCCAGGAATTAAGGGCGTGTAGGCTTTTATGTCGAGACGAGATTGGCGAGAATGATAAGGTTTTTGATCGTCGGGTTGTTGTGCTCTTTTGTCGTCTACGACCTCCATGCCGGACACCAGCGCATTGATAAAGATCATCGTCGGCTCTAGAGGATGACGAGGGCAGCATAACATAAGGAGCGGGTAAGTCCTCCTGGTATGGAGAATTAGGAACGTCGTTGGAATTTAGCGGTATGTCCACGAATCACAAGCGGTATTTGTGGAATGATCAGCCTTGGAGTTACCTTTCAAGGCTCATTGGTGGTTGGAGCTTGCTATAAACATTTAACATTGAGCTTTCTCTTCTCATCAAGACGCCTACATTTCTGAGAGACGAGTTTGTGGGTTCTGAAGGCGAGCATGATATACATGAACTAGCCACATGATTGAAAAGAGGCTGGGGACCGAAGAAGACACACAATCCACGTAAATGGAAGCCAGACAACACCAACTGCTTGTTTCCCTCGTGGGACTCATTACGTCAAAGATTTTATGGCTCTGGACTATTGAGACTGGTCGCTATTTAGAGAGAGCTCCCCAAGCGACACTTGACTCAGGTGCTGACCTACGTTTACCTCTCACAGTGGCTTACTGTTATGTATTTTTTTTAACAAGAGAGACCTTCTATGCAATAGTACTCCGTAAATGTTTTAGATAGGGATATTCAGGTACGACGGGGTCCATTCTTCTAGGAACCTGGGAAACCCCTTGCATTACCCGCCTCCTCATCCTCCAAGCCGGGAGCCCTACAAGTAATTTCGCCGACCATTGTTACCGATCTGTTCTCTCCTGCCTCCTTCTTTTTCGTGTTTTGACCCATTGGAACACATTCGCATTCCTATCCCGTTCGATGCAGATGTAACGACGCAGTGCCCTTGATTTCCATAGCCCGTCTAAATGGATGCAATGGAACATTTTAAGTATTGAGGCATCTGTCTAAGTATCCCTTGGCCTTTGTCAAGACAGGCTTGGCAGTATGCGCTTGTCAGCCACCTTGAACCTTCTTTCATCGCAACACACGGGGGCATAGGCAGTTTGTCGGCAATCGGGAGTAAGGAAGCGGCTCTTCTGCTTCGTTAAAGGAGGCTTTTGTAGACTGCCTAAGCGATTTTTACTGTAGAATCAAAGGAATACCGTGAATATTTCTTCTGCAAGCTCAAGTCAGCACAAACACAAGTTTTTTTTTTTTTTTTCAAGTTAGCATTATGATTATCTACCTTTACTTGGTAGGTATAGGTGGGGAGCTCTTGCAGAAGTAAAATAACCTAGTATAGCATGTCCGATTGATAGGTCTAGATTTAGATTGATCCAGATACGAAGAGGAACTTTTCTTTTAAAATCTTTGATTTTCAGTGACTCGAATGTTTCTAATCAACACGATTCCAGTTGTAAGTTATCAAGCACAGGTGATGTCTTGCAGTGATGGTTCGTACTGGAATGGCCTCAGTCAAGATATATATCCGACCATAGCCACACTTGGAAACAGACACGCGAAACCTGATGCCCATATGCAAGGTTGCCTACGCGGTCAATACCAGTAATAAGACGCATTAGATTCGATTTGCCATTTAAATGATATTGTCTTAGCCAGGAACAGCCGATGGAAGATAATGCTTAAACATAGTTGTCTCCATTGGAGCCTAAGACGCGGCTAATTTTTAGCCCTCCAGGTACCAAGCTCGGTCGGCAACGCCGGACCCGACACTCCCGAGCTCGACTGATGGCTTACGTGACCAAATCCTAGAGGGATTTCACTGTCAACTGTCGTGTAGCCGGTGTATAGACATCATGTTTCAGTGCTCGCAGTGCGATAGAGCGTATCAAAGAAAGACACATCTATTGCGCCATGAGACAACACGTAAAGGATCTGAATATGGCAATATTGGAGCTCTAAATTGACCATGCGATAGATAACTCCCAGCTGACTTCCAGCTGCCCATTTTGCAATAAATCGTTTCAGAAACCGTACGTCAACATTCTCTATATCTGAGACCAAAGATTTCGCTGACTTCAAAAAGGGAGGTGACTCGAAGACATAGCAAGATATGCGCCAAAAAGAACAATCAGCCTCTGCCTCCTGCAGCTCGACCTGGCAGGAAGCGACTGTCCTGTCAAGCATGTTTCTCAGCAAAAGCAGCTTGCGATCGAGGATCTCCATGTTTTCGTTGCCGGTCTTTAGGGAGGCAATGCAGTTTTGAGGCATCTGACGACACTCCTTGTTCTGCTCTTGTCCCCTCCCCAGTATCACCTTCACCATTGACCAACACTTCGCGCAGGGTTCCAAACGGTGGGGCTCCTTTCTCATTTCTTCGACACTTTGCCAGCCCATCGGTCCACAAAGACAGGCTTGCGATAGGGGAGACTGCAAAATGCTCCATTCGCAGAAATCTTGAAAATTTATACTCCCATCTTGAAGACGCTCTCGTACCTGAAGATCCGAGAGCGGCGTTTGCTGGGAATCTGCAGATGCCGGAATTCTCCACACAACTTGCCTCATCCACGGACTACCTTCTGTCCGAATACCCATCTGAGGTTCTGTTTCCCTCGAAATTGTCAAATCAACTGACTCAATTGATGACGGAGCTGGTTGAAACATCAAAATCAATGATCAATGGACCCGAAGATACTCAGCAACCACTTGATATCATGGAATTGACTGCAATGTTAAGCGTATCCAATATCACAGCTTTTATATCGGCTTTCTTCCAATCTCTGCACTGGCATCTGCCAATCGTCCATTTTCCAACATTCGACCCCGGCGACGTGTCCAATTCACTGCTCCTGGCTATCTCGTTGGCCGGTGCAGCGTATAGTCTTCCCATAGACGGTGCAAATTTTTCGCCATGGATATTTGACGTGGCAGAAGAGTATATCTTCCGTCAAATCGCGAATCTCTCGAATGCAGCGTCTCCGAAGGAGCCCACACACCTGATGCCTACCGTGCAGCTGATACAAGGCGCCCTTATAATGGAAATGCTCCAATTCGGACGAGATGATATAAAAACCAGACGTCGCATTCGTATTATCCGACATCCTTGTTTGGTATCGACAATAAGGTCCCTCGGGATTCTTAAATTGAAGCGTACCACAGCTCCTAAGGTCTGTGATGACTGGACGTGGAGAATGCTGGTGGCAGAGGAGATGTGTATCAGGTAATATCTAATACTCGCTCTCCTTCCCTGAATGAAATGACATCGCTAATCCCTTTCAAGAATTGCATGTTGGGTCTTCCTTGCGGACGGATTTCTCACCGTTTGCTTCAAGAATCATCCAGCACTATCGGTTTTTGAGATGCACTGTCATTTTGCCTGGAGCGCCGAGCTATGGGAAGCCGAGGATGCCTTGTCCTTCGGTAAAATTGCCATAGCTCATTCAGATGAGGCTCCTCTCCCTCCTTTGAGCGAGGTAGTGGAGCAGTTACTTGAAACTCCTAAAACCGCCGGTCCGACCCCTTGGAGCTCGTCATTATCTCCTGAGCATCTTCTTATTCTCATTTACGGTAAGCAACGCGTATTTTCTGGAAAGTCAACTCATTTACTAACATTCATTTCCTAGCTATAAATTCCCTCGCATTTCAGGCCAGGTCGGGCCTGCTCAAATACCTTTCGCTCGAAACAATTAGCCGGGCTGCCGATAACTGGAAACGAATTTGGGATGTGGTTGTTGGGTCTTTGGAAAAAGAACAGCTATTGCACCTTGGCTACCCTAAACATGCCGAAGAACTTTGGTGGCTTTTAAATGCTACACTAGAAGTGGCCAACAAGGATGATGAAAGCTTCCCATATCTCGACAACGCTGCGACTGATGAACTAGGAAACTTGAATGAGTTCATTCAGTGGTGCTATCGGAGCGCTTCATGAAGTTATGAATCAATGATACATGCTAGTAAATTATGTACAAATCAGAACCCTGACAAAATATTGGTCACATCCTCAATCTTTCTTATCCGTGATCTTCCCTGTATGGTTTTGCTCTTGCATGAATGTGTCTTCCTCAGGTTTGCGGTATGTACCCCCCAGCCGATCCCAGATTGTGATATACTGGCCATAGTTATAGTTGAAGTAAAGATGGTGCATAGTGTGGCATGCTGCGCCATTGATAATCTCGGAGGTGGAAAGGTACTCGGCGTCATCTTGTCCATGTTAGAAGATATCCATGAGATCGATCTTTACAGAAACTTACGAATCAGCACAGTCCAAACTGTGACAAAGACGAATAATCCCAGATATGCAATCTTCTGCAGTGGAAATAGAAAGGGGAAAATGTGGTATGGTAGACTTTGCGACCACCCGTCGAGAGGGTGGAATGCATAACTTGCGAAAGGTGTCGGAACGACCCATTTGTGGTGTGGCTTATGTAGCCAGCGATAGACAAGAGGGTGATGCAAACCACGGTGGATCCAATAGATTCCGCTGTCGGTGAAACAGATAAAGAGGGGGTATTGCAGCCAATTGTAACCTGGAAATGGAGCCTCGCTTGCGAAATTGTAGAGTTTGGACCATCCGCGCACCTCTGCAAGAAAAAGAGGTGCTGTGAGGATGGCCATGAGGGGCATCGCGGAGAGGCCCTGGTTAATCTCTTGCTGAATTTGGTTTGGGAGGTATCGTGGGTGTCTTAGGAGGCGTTTGTCATACACTGTGTGGTACATGATGAAGCTACCGATGAGGTACATGGCTAGGCCGAAGAACCTATCAAGAAATTGTGGTGTTAGACAGGTCAAGTTTCCAATCCCAGCTTGAAACTTACCATATCATCAGAAATAGTGATAAAGTTTGTCTCGCCATATTGTCTCGCTTCAATAGACTGGCTTCTGCCCAACTAGATGGCTCCAAGGGGAAATAGACCTTTACATGTTGATTCAAGAGGCTCAAATTAATGGCCCCAGAGTCTGAATTGGTATCAGGTAATATGAATGCATAGATTCGATCAAACACGAACGTGTCGAGAACATCAAGAAGAACGTCCATGATATGGATTGGGGGAGTATAATCCAACACTTTTGACCAGCTCGAGAAATCTGACTGAAGGCCCCATCTTATATCTGCACTAAGGCTAACAGGCGGGAAATCCCTACATGGGCTTTACCTACATGTATCCTCTATAGGAGTATGAGACGTGATCGGGAAATACCCACCCGCCCCTGATGGGTAGGTGAAAGCCCACACGGGCAATACCTACCCGGCCGGGTTATACCTACACGGCGAATACCTACCTCAGACCACATCGGGTTTCGGTACGTGCCCTGGAAATAATTGTTTGGGGGATCAAATAGATCGCCGAAAAAGAGACGTTTTTAAGCCGATTTTACTACATAGAGTATTTTGAGGGGAACCCTTCTCGCCTTCCGTTGGACGGAGCGTTTGTCTCCATAGTCGGTCGACCTTTTCCTCGTACGATCACCTAGAAACCTAATTAGATGGTATGATATGGTGTCTTATGTTCAGGAAAACAGATTTATCTCAATGCTCAAACATTAACGAGAAACTTCTGATGATCATGTTGTAAGATTGTTACTGCAGTATGTACCAGACATCGTCAAATATCATATTCACAACCACCAACCCTGTCCAATACCGGTATATTCAAATATCTCCCAGGTCCATTATTAAAGAAACCAAGCCAAAATGACATCCAATTCTAATCCTGCACAATATTGGTGACGATGGCTTTCACGCCGAAATACCCAGATTTTGGTAAACCAACACCCTGTTCCCGGTACACGGCCAGGTCATCAACAGTAGTCTCGAAAGGTGCAAAGTCAAATCGCCGAACAATGTGAGCCAGGGTCATATAGATTTCTGAATAGGCGAGACTAAATAATCATTAGCAACTGTGAAGGAAATAAGAGGAACGATAATATGCGACCTACTTGATTCCTAAACACTGCCTGCTACCCTTGGTAAACGCGACAATAAATCGGCCAAGATGCTCGCCTTTCTCCGCAGAATGAACCCATCGGCTGGGGTCGAACTTCTCTGGGTTAGGAAAAAGCTCTTTGTCCATGTGTACGAAATAGTTTGACTGGCTGACGGGGGTCTAGTGGTAGTCAGCACATTGAATTTGAACTGAGGCTTGAGCGCATTCGAGAGAGCTATATGCTTACTCCAGGTGGAATGAGCCAGTCCTTGTAGACCATAGGCTCGGTAGGTGAGATCCGAGCTAGACGAGAGGTCATACCGTGACTTAGGCGGAGACCTTCGTTGACAGCGCCGGTCTGAAACTATAAGTCAGCATTTCTGTATTAAGTGGAACTAAGTAAGTCCATCGTCGTCCTTACCAGGTACGGCAACTTCTCAAGATCGGTCCATGAAGCTTTAGACTGAGGAGTCTTCAGCACAGTATTCAATTCTTCGCGCAAATTCAGTCCCATCTCTTTATTATTGATAAGATGAAACATAGACACCGCAATAGCCCTCGCAGTAGTCTCCGTGCCCGCCCCGAGTAGCAATGCAGACTCATCTTCCAAACGATCCAAAGTCTTCTCGTGAGGAGGCACATTAGGGCTCACCAGGGCGTCGAAGATGGTATCATCAGTATGTGAGTTAGGATCTTGATCCTTTTTCTTCGTGAGAGCATCTGCAGCTTGCTGGCGCAGTCTAGCTTTGACCTCGAACAGGGTCGCCATTTGTGGTTGTATCCAGCGCACGATTACCTGTGGTGCGGCCAGGAAGATAGTGATCAGGAAGGGGAAGAAGCGGTTCATATGGAACATCGTCATCAATCCTGCGACTGCATCGACGAGATCGTTACTCTGTGCGCTTTTGGGATCATCTAGGTAACCATAGCTCCAGCCGTAGCAGTAATGTGTAATAACGTCTGCGGCAAGGGCTGCGAAATCTAGTTGTAAGTGAAGGACTGTGGATTGATGGTAGGCATTTTCGAATCGGTTGATTAATTGGTCCACTTTTTGGTGGATGTATGGTGTCAGACTGGTTATGGATCGCTTTGAGAAATAATTGCTCAAGTAGCTGCGACGGAGACGGTGATGATCATGGTTTATGGTTCCGACGAGAGAGTTTGGTGCCCCGAAAGCTACGGCGTACTTGGGATCTTTGGCTCGTTTACAAGAGCCCCCAGCATGGATGATGTCGTAGTAGGATGGATCTTTGACGTGTAGCTCGCGAGGATTGATGCGGACGATGGGACCTGTATATTATGCGTGTTAGTCGTCCCGAGTCAGTTCATCAGACACTACTGCGTGGACTCTGTTTCATCTGACGAACGGGTAGACGTACCATATTTCTCATGCATACGCTCTATCTCCCAAATATACATGCCACCCTTGACAACGTCATAGTAAAATTCATAGAGAAACGTGGCAGCTGCAATTTTAGGACCAGGGAATCCAGCAAGCGGATGGCTATACAGCCGATAAATGGCCGTAAGCAATCCCACAACCAGGGATATCACCCCGAGGACAGGGACAAGGATCGAGTCATTCATGATGCTGAATCTCCGCCTTTCAATAGATCGATGGGCAAGACTTGAGACCAATATCACTAACAAGGAGACAATGAATATTGAAAGGAGAACCAAGAACAGAAGAGGGGTACAAGCCCATCGTTCAAACAAACCCACAGGGGGTACACCGGACTCGACCTAATTTGACTATACGGAGACTTTGACTGTGACTGGTTACATGCCTTCGTGATTTTGCATCTGGGGGCTGTGGACCCCTCCCGATATCAAAAAAACCATTCCATAATGCCACGATACTACAGCCGCACGAGCCCATGAACCCCTATACTAATCCTGAATAAGGACAGCGTTCTCAAGAAGCGCCCTTGTAAATAGCAAATAGCCCTTCTTGAATGCTGTTGGTTTTTACAAGGATCACGTCTAGTCCTGCCTCATCTCGGACTCGATAGCCTAAAAAGCAGGCACAGTCAAACATGCATGGCGAGATCCACACCTGTTAAAACTGGGACTAATTATGCCAGTCAACGAGGCGCTGTTGGTTATAACAAATCATGTAAGTGGGGTTTCAGGGCTAGTCACCAATCTATGCATGGTGACCAATTTCAGCAAAGAAAAGCAAAGAACGCCGGGAGGCCGTTGCTTGATCGATGCCCGATCGATGATCTTAACCCTGTATGGCCTTGGCATTCGATCAGTTGGTGGACGGGTGATCGGTCCGACACAGATCACGTGCTCAGGTCAGCCTCAAGTGCCAAGCCTTGATGGTAAAAACAAATAACCGGAGAATCGAAGCTTGGGGCATGCTCTGCAACGACTGTAGATTAAAGGAAATTAAGTTAAAAGCAATATACAGATCTTCAGATCTAATCAGATCGACATGTGTCAATTGGCGGGGTTGTCGATGGTTGCTATGCTGTGCGACAGAAAAACGGAAAGGGCAGGTTCTCATATAGCCGAATCAAAAGTTCCGACCACCAAGTTTCCCCATAAGCCGATATCAATCTAATGGATCACGAATGCATTCATGTAAGAATCAAATTTCACAATATACACCTATTGAGACATCCGGTCGAGAAAAAAAAGGTTAAGATAGTAAACAAGATAACAGATGAAAAGAGGCTGGCAAAGACATAGTGACAGAAAGGAAAAAATGAGGATCTCCAACTCCGTTTTTATATCCAGATCTAAGCGGCCAGGATCTTCTTGGTCTCAGCAATAGCAAGACCGGGGTTCAGACCCTTGGGGCAGGTCCGTGTGCAGTTCAGGATAGTGTGGCAACGGTACACGCTCATGCTGTTGTCGAGAGCGGCCTTGCGCTCAGCGGTCTTCTCGTCACGAGAGTCAACCAGCCAGCGGTAAGACTGGAGGAGGATAGCGGGACCCAGGTACTCCTCGCTGTTCCACCAGTATGAGGGGCAGGAGGTCGAGCAGCAGGCGCACAGAATGCACTCGTAGAGACCGTCAAGCTTCTTGCGGTCCGCGGGACTTTGGCGGTTCTCGAGACCCTATCAAAGTTAAACAATTAGTTCCTGCAATAAAATATGCAGTCACGGGTCGTTCGGAAAGGTAACTCACATCAGCAGTGGGGGTATCACGCTGGAGGTAGGGCTTGATCGACTTGTATTGCTTGTAGAAGAGGGTCAAATCGGGCACGAGATCCTTGACGACGTAGGTGTGAGGCAGAGGGTAGATGCGAGACTCCTTGGCGGTGTCGGTAGGGATACGGCCTAGATGGGATGTCAGTCAATCTGCGCGCATTGATGATCCAATTGACCTCAAATTGATCGGTCTGCGGAGAAATCGAAGCACATACACAAGCAGGCCAGGGTGTTGACACCGTCGATGTTCATGGCGCAAGAACCGCAGATACCCTCACGGCAGGAACGGCGGAAGGTCAGGGTCGGGTCGAGCTCATTCTTGATGCGGATGAGGGCATCCAACATCATGGGACCGGTCTTGTTGAGATCGAGCTGGTAGCTCTGCATGGTGGGCTTCTCGGTCGGGGTGTCCGGGTTCCAGCGGTAGACCTTGAAGGTCTTCATGTTGGGGTTGTCGGAGGGAACAGGGTCGACCGACTTGGCCTCAACGGTCGCATAGGAGCGAGCGAAGCTGGCGGGCCGGAACAGCGGCCGCGACGCAGCGAAGAGACGGGAAGTGGTGCGGAGGGAGGCCATGGCGGGCGAATGGAGAAGAGGTTGAAAATGCAAGTTCCGCCCGTGGGGGAGCTTGTCGAAGCAGAGGATATCAAAGCACGCCGGAGGATAGCGACGTGAGAGGAGTTGAGAGGGTCACAATGGAGACGGAGCCGGGAGTCAGGCCTGGAATTCACCGTTAGGAAGAACTGACGATGGCGACAGAATGAAGTCAAGGAGTCCGGCATACTAACCTCGGGTTTGAGGGTCGGCAACCTGCTGAGTCAGCGTGCATGGGCCAATCACGGCCGGGCTAATTGCAAGCGTCGGGCGGACACGGCGTCGCCTGGATTTACTATGTGCCAGCAATGGCTGTGAGTATTGCCGCTGCTCAATTGCCGATCAAGAAGGAGTGCTACCAGCGAGGCTAAGATTAAGATATATAGACTAGGAGAGGGTAGAAATGAGAGGTCATGCCAGCTATATCACTGTATCCTCATATCACCCGTTCTATATACAATTGTCGCGTCTTCGACCAAACGCCCACCTCAGGCTGCAAGGCAGCAACTCCCGACTCGGTTGCCGAGCAAACAAGAAACAATTTCCCCGACCGAACCAATTGCCCGTCATCCCTCCTGCCTCGGTGCAGTGGCTCTCCTCTCCACGGCACTCACATGCTACAAATCACAACGCCATCAATCATCATTCAATACTGACTACTACCACACTAACCTCGATTCACATAGTTCTGATGCCACTCATAGTCGCGATTCTCCTTCAACAATCCCCGGATCGCCTCTCGGGCCGGGGTAGGCTCTCTCCCCAGCAAGTCCGCCATCAACGGATCCGTCGTCGCAGTCTCTCCCTTGCCAATTGACTCATGCCACGACACCAGCTTCTGGAAAAAGGTCTCTGGTTTCCCGCCTTCGTCATCGGTAGCCTTGAATCGCACGAACTCCTCCGGGGAAACGAACTCCACCCGCACGTTTCGGCCCGTGGTCTCGTTGATAACGTCGATGATCTCCGAGAAAGTGATGGTTTCCTGAGCTGTCAGGAGAACAATCTCCTTGTTGTGGCCACCTCGAATCATTAATCGGGCGGTGGCTTCGCCTAGCTCTGCACGTAGGGTAAAGGCAATAGGCCCGTCGGTTGTGAGATGCATGACTGAGGTGCTGGGATACCAGTTCATAAATACGGGGAATGCGTCGGTGTAAAGGCCCTCGCGGATGGAGGTGTAATCGATGCCAGACCTAGCCGAGCAGTTAGCGATGTTATCACTACACTTACATGCTTGCGATGGGCTTTCTCACTTGCGCAGCATCTCCTCGGTCAGCAAATGAGCACTTTGCACATCTGCCTCGGAGGACCCGAACCCGCCAAAGGCGAGGGACGTATACCACACCTGTCGTCCGGAGATTAGATGGAATTTCTATACTCATTTGAGGGATGGTATACTCACATGCTTGACATTCATCTTCTTCGCCGCATCGACAAAGTTTTGATGTTGTTTCTCCCGCTTCGCGACGTCAAAGGTATTGGTGCTCACAAACAGCAGGTTCTCGACATCCTGGAAAGCGGTCTCTAGGCCCTTGGGATCATCGTAGTTGACCACGCGGAATGCGATTCCCTGATCTTCGAACCGCTTGCGATTGGCTTCGCTTGAAGAAGCGGCGGCGTATTCTGATGCGGGGACATTGGCAATGAGGTAGGAGAGCACTTGAGAGCCAAGACCTCCCGTAGCGCCGGTGATGAGATACTTTAGGGTCATAGTGAAGATTCAATTGATGAAGCAATTTGAAAGTACGTTTCAGTTCAAGAGCAAGCTCTTTCAACCGGCGTAGGCGTCTTGCGTATTGCGGGCCACCCAGCTGAGGTAGATTGTAACGCTAGGCACTTGAGAGCGACCAGGCTTGTCCTTCTTATAGTCTTGAACATCAATCCGTCTAGCAATAGTCACACCCCTGATTCAGTTACCTAATTGGACACGTTAACTACGTGAGGTTCCGTGGTCAAGTAGTTGTAGGTTGGTAAGCACGTATATTTCTAAGCAGCGATCCCTGCTGCAACCTAACTAGGCATCGTGCTGTCCCCTATGGTTCGGTCACTTTGAAGAGTCGCCGAGAAGGTTAAGGCCGAATCAGGCCGAAAGTTGAAAACCACTGCCCTGGCATATCCATGACCTCAACATTCCAGCTTCGAGCAAGCGAACTTGATAAATGGGTTACTACTATAGGTATTGATTCAACACTGCCTTCCAGAGTGAAACGTGTGACTACTTTCTAACACATCGACTTGGTGGGGTCCGGCTTGGCAGACGAGGCTCGCAAAATCAGGGTTTCCGGTAGAGGCAACACATAATTGATGGATAAAGAATAATGCGAGCTTTCATGATAAGGCTCTCAAGATTAAGATTGTCATTTCTAACACCTTAAACAAGGTATTGGTGAAATCATACTCTACATCAACATCTGACCTGTACTGGGTAGTGCCTAGTTGAATACATCACCGGAAGGCTACAAGACGGGCATGGATAACGTCATAAATCGAAAAGAACTTTTGGTAATTATTATTCTATATTAGATATACATGCAAGATCCTATCTCGCTCGTTCCGAAGAAGCAGACGCCCTCGAAGAAGCCTGCGAAGGCGATCTATCACCCTCCACCCTCGTAATATTCACTTCATTCGTGACCCGAATACCCGTTGTCTTAACCGTGGAGTCACGACTGTGTGCATCACGAACCACCGAAATCTCAGAAGGCATCATCTCATAATCATCATGGCCGCGCTTAGACCAATTCAGAAGCCCCTTATCATCCCGAGTGGACGATCCCAGACCACTCACGGGCTTTGATTGGCTGCGCAGTCGACCACCGGCGGATCGAGAGCGAGTATGACTGGAGGTGTACTCGGTCAAGTGGCTGAAGATGTTTCCGAAGACGGGCTTCAGGGCGGGGACGGAGAGGGCGATCAGGGTACTTGAGATTTCGGCATTTTCGACGCATAGCATGGGATTGTAGGCCCAGCTGCCGTCGGAGGCCCATTGTCCGACGACGACTAGCCAGACGCGGACGGCGGAGATGACGATTACGCTAAATCATTGTTAGTGGGATGTCCAATGGTTGGAAAATATAAATGTACTGACAAAACACCGGGGAACATGACAATGGAGAGCTTAATCTTCTTTTTCAAGGAGACGTGCAGTTCCTTAATCAGGATACCTGGAATGACGAACATCATCACGTCACAGGCGAGAGAGACGCCCGAGTTCACGGAGTAGACTAATCCCCAGGAGAGACACTTGTAATTGATGGGCTCAGTTTGCCATTCATAAGGCCAGAGACCAGTCACGGGCTTGCAGTGGAAGATCAAAAGGAAAATCTGGGGCAGATACGCGGCGGTAATGATACCAGCGACAATCATGATACCCAGTCGTAGCTTGCTGGAGCGTGCGCTAATGCGGAAGTAGAATGCAAGACCGGATAGTCGACAAAGGAAAAGAGCCGTTGTATAGAGAATGTGGGCGACGAAGTCGAGGACTTCGGTTTCGCGGACGGTGGGCATGGAAAGAACATATTGAATATATTCGATATGGCGACCACTGCCCAGGTTGATTAGGACGACTGAGAGAACGCCGAAGACGATGTAGACAATCTGCGAATTGGTGATCCCGTTAGTTACCATTCTTTGATAGATGGGTTGTATAGATCTTTGCATGGAGCGATGATCCTCCAGATGCTCTACCTGAAAGAGCACTGGGCGACCTGGGCTCAATTTTAGGGCTGATAAGGGCACATACCATGGTGAGAACAGCCAATGCATCGTCCAGACCGAGTTTCTTCACCAAGAACAATCGTGCATACAAGCGAACAATCACGAGCAAGCCCGCGAAGCAGACCATGAACAAGATGCCCACAATAGCAGAGTGATCCCGCGATTCTGCGAGATACGAAAGAGAGACGCCATTAGGAATTCTCCCTGCCGCATTTGCAGCGAGGATATCTTCGGGAATCGTCATGACTGATCGTTCAATACGATGGCATGACACAGATTCG
Organism: Penicillium sp. PF1803; assembly: GCA_023626575.1. Lineage (NCBI taxonomy): Eukaryota > Fungi > Ascomycota > Eurotiomycetes > Eurotiales > Aspergillaceae > Penicillium > Penicillium sp. PF1803. The sequence goes on along the minus strand of JAMAGZ010000058.1, from coordinate 121,093 downwards.
AGAAATTAACGAGACATGGCAAACAGCCTCCAGAAACGAGAGTGCAAGTAATGAGCGTCTAGCGAGGGGGGGTCCTCAAGCTATAATGAATGACCAACCTTGAGTTTGAGATGGAAAGAATAATACTTCTTCCATGGGCACCGAGTACGGAGAGGAAAGTGGACGCGGGAGCGGGTCTTTCGTGTTGGAGAATGCAACTCTTTCTGGTGATCAGCCAACGAGATCGAGAAGTTGCTCTCCGAGAGTCTGCCGAGACTTCGCGAAACAGGAACCAGTGGATCTAAATTGATTTTCTGTTCCAGATCAATCAGAACCCAAAGAAGCATTCACAGGCTCTGTTCCGCCAGTCTGGTCCGTGGTTCTTGATGAAAATCTCGATGTTTCCCCGGGCAAGAGTGCTGAATCACCACTCTTTTTTACAGTAAGAGGTAATCGTAATCTGCTCTACTTCTACCGGTTTTTGGAAGACGCAGGCACGATGACTTCTGTGTTCCTTTGGCGTTGTTAAGTTTTCACCGAAAGGATTATTTCTCGTGTTTTAAAGTATACCAAAAGCATATTAATAAATGCCAAGCATGAAGGTTGATAAAGTGCGACAAACCTCTCAGGCATTTCCAGCTCGTAATTCCCATTTCGCTGGCGTCATCACTAGTCCACACTCAGAATTGACTTGGTATGACTGGCAGACCACTGAACGAGCTGGGAAGCCTGTGATAGGATGAGGTGGATCTAGATCGGTGGAAGCGATCGAGGTAAACCGGACGAGATCCGGCTCCGACCGTGGTTCTGACTCCTCAAGCTCCGAAGATTCTTCACAAATTAGAAGCTATGAACAATTCGGCAGGAGGCAGGAGGTCAAACTTTTCCTCAATTCTGTCGTGGAGAACGGAGCAAACGATTGATAGGAGATCGGAGGCGAAGATAGCGCCGACGGGCGCAAGCTGAGCGTTCTGGTTGGTTGATGGAGTTTTAACTCCAACGCCCTTGCAAGCGCCTCCCCATCAGTATCGACGGTATTGACGGGGCTTCCGAGCCATCCGTCCGGATATCTGCTCCGATGAGGACAATTGAAGGCCTGAAGGCCAATGAGGGATATAGCGCCGAACGACTCCATACTGAAGCAGCACTATTGATTTTGTGCCCCCTTAGACGACCGTACGATACTGAACCAAGGAGGAGGAAATTGGCCAGGATGTGAATCAACTTGGCGAGAAGTGGGCCAACATTCTTGGATTAGTCACGAATTCACCGATTGGAAGTACAGGGAGGGTATGAGAAGGTTTCACTAATCTTTTCGGTATATGAAGCCAAGCTCCCCTGGCGATCGTCGTATTCTCTTGCCACATGGTTTTTTTGGTGGGGTTCCTCCATTGAATTCATCCGTTGACGCAACCTCCTTCGCCATGTCGTCCATGCTGCAGGCTCTCGCGAGTGGCCTTGCCCTTGTTGGCTCGGCCATCGCGGTCCCTCATAACCAGGATGTCGACTCTCTTGTCGCGTCCCAGATCTTGACGGACCCCTATGCCTATGATTTCCCTCGCCTGGGTGCCCCTGGCGCCTCGCTGTTCCCAATGCGCCTCTGCCATGGGTTCAAGCTGGAGGAGGCCAGTGTGGATGATCTGCAGAAGCGTATGAGCAATGGCTCTCTCACCAGCGTGCAGCTGTTGGACTGCTATCTCGACCGTATTTACCAAACCCAGCCTTATCTAAAGTGAGTCCAAGTGGATTGTTTGTCCTCTCACAGCTTGGACCAGAACTGACATCCCACCTAGCGCTATCCTGCAGTTCAACCCGGATGCCCACGCTATCGCCCGCAAGCTGGACGAGGAGCGTGCCAAGGGCAAGGTCCGCGGTCCTCTGCACGGCATTCCCTTCATTGTCAAGGACAACATTGCATCCAAGGACCGCATGGAGACTACCGCTGGTTGCTGGGCTCTGCTCGGCAGCGTCGTGCCTCGTGATTCCTTCGTTGTGAACGGCATGCGTAAGGCCGGTGCTCTCCTGCTGGGTAAGGGTGCGCTGAGTGAGTGGGCTGATATGCGCTCGAACAACTACTCCGAGGGTTTCACTGCCCGTGGTGGTCAGTGCCGCAGCGCCTACAACTTCACCGTCAACCCCGGTGGTAGCAGCACTGGTCCCGGTGTGGCCGTTGGTGCTAACCTGATCCCCATTGCCCTTGGTACCGAGACTGACGGAAGTGGTATGTGATATTAATCTGTTGAATGGCTTCATTTTACCACCAATCACTAACACCATGTCAGTCATCAACCCCGCTCAGCGAAACGCCATCGTTGGTATCAAGCCCACTGTCGGCCTGACTTCTCGTGCTGGTGTTATTCCCGAGTCTCTGCACCAGGATACCATCGGTACCTTTGGTAAGACTGTCCGCGACGCGGTGTACACCCTCGATGCCATCTATGGTGTCGACACCCGGGACAACTACACCCTTGCCCAGAAGGGTCTGACCCCCAAGGGCGGCTACACCCAGTTCCTGACCAACAAGGACGCCCTTAAGGGCGCCGTCTTCGGTCTGCCCTGGAAGTCTTTCTGGGCTCTCGGCGACGCCGAGCAGATCGCCCAACTCGAGGAGTTGCTCGACTTGATCAAGTCTGCTGGCGCCACCATCATCAACGGCACCGAGCTCCCCCACTACAAGGACATCGTCTCCCCCTCCGGCTGGAACTGGGACTACGGCTCGACCCGTGGCTATGCCAACGAGTCTGAGTACTCCTACATCAAGGTCGACTTCTACAACAACCTGCGCGACTACCTCGCCGAGGTCAACAACACCAACATCAAGTCTCTCGAGGATCTCGTCCAGTACAACGAGGACAACTACGGCTCCGAGGGTGGCTTCCCCGGCATCCACCCTGCCTTTGGCTCCGGCCAGGACGGCTTCATCGCCTCCCTGGAGAGCAAGGGTATCATGAACGAGACCTACTTCTCCGCGCTGGAGTACTGCCGTCGCACCACCCGCGAGGAGGGTATCGATGCTGCTCTTAAGCACGGTAACCGTACACTGGACGGCCTCCTGGTTCCTCCTGATGTTGCCCAGAGCATCCAGATCGCTGCCCAGGCTGGTTACCCTGTCATCACTGTCCCTGCTGGTACCGGCTCGGTGTCTGGTATGCCTTACGGCCTTGCTATCATGAACACTGCTTTCTCGGAGGCCACTCTGATTAAGTATGCCAGTGCTATTGAGGATCTCCAGAAGACCTCTGGCACCAAGTGGCAGCGCACTCTCCCCGAGTGGCGTGGATACCTCCAGCGCAACCTGCCTGTGATCATGTAAATGGTTCAACTGGGATGCACAGAAATCCCGGAGAATATAGACAGGGATGGGTTTATTGCATATAGACCGCTGTATAGTTGAGCATCATGTATGAATAATACTTATAACTAGAAGAATACTCTTATCCATACTTACTTCCAAGGGCCTAATCATAACAAAAGATCTTCGCATAAGGGAAATACAGCAAGAGTCTTGTCAATCCTATCCTCTCAAACTCTACTTCTGGAGCACACATTACCTAATCAATCTTGTCTCGCGTGCTCTCTCTCTCTCTCTCTCTCGCCGTCTCCAGATCAACGAACTTCATGGCCATATGAAGTCACCTTTGCCAGTACCTAGTTAGACCCATTCCTGTAGATTGCTACACTAGGCACCCTCCGTGGCATTTGTCGGATCAGGAAGGACCAACCTCGAGTAAACATACAGAATCCACACCAGCCAGCCCTAAGTACTATTCTTTTCATCACCATCTTCTTTTCGCTTTGGTTAGCAAGACCTCGCTCAAGGTTCCTCGTCAACAAGCTATAGACAAACCATCGTGATAATGGTCAGCAAGATGGCCATGGGCCGCCCCTGAAGATATTTCGATTCGAAAGCCGATTCGAAAGCCGATTCGAAAGCCGATTCGAAAGCCGATTCGAAAGACGATTCAAAAGACGGTTCAAAGGACGATTCAAAAGACGTACAGAAAAATCTTTCCAAAAAGAGTAGTTAAAGCATATCTGGTTTGTCAGTTTCTCTAGTTTCTAGACTCTGACAGATCGTGACGTGATGCCACCTCTAAGGCCCCTAGCATCGATTGCCAACTTATGCATCGTGCTCAGCATACCTATATCACGCCCTGCGACCCCTGCTAGTCGCGTTACGATATCGCGTGCGCCTACGCCAATAAGTCGTGCCTCGCAAGCATAATCGGAGAAGCTTGACGAAAAACTCTTAGACCTTGTGAAGAAGAAAGTGCAAAGACCATCGGAAATTAATCTCTGTTAGGCTTGTGGCGCAAGAGACACTGTGCGCATGTTATTACGATCGATGGCACCTAGGTACTTCACCTTACCCTTATATTTTACACGGAGTAAGTACAAATATAATACCTTACAGCGTTATAAATAGCAACAGGCTAGCCTTCTCGGTGATGATATTTCTAAGACCGATAACGCAGTCCTCCTATACGAGACCTGCCAGACGGAGTTCGACAAGACCATCGATCCAGGCTTCGTGTTTTCCCTCTCGGACCTTAACTATTTCATTCATTTCGAGGAGCGGGACAAAGAACGCCGTTCAATGCTTGTTCAGGGAGATCCGGAAGGAAGACGACTGGTACCAACAGGCGAAGAGTACAAAGCCTACCAAGTGCAACAGGGTTTGATTCAACCCTATGCACTTGGCGGGCTATGCCGTTCTGTCTTCCTCCGCGACTTCCAACTCATGGCCAATTTGGGACCTGTGCGGCGTGCCTGGCACGAAGAAAACAGCACCCTTAAGTGCTGGCAGGGTAACCCTATTGCAACAATCCGATGGCCAGTGATTATCTGTGGGTTAAAAACGGTTATAATCTCTTTTTGAATCTCTTTCGAACCATCTTTCTTAATGGCATAGATACCAATTCCGTGCACACTTATAGAACCCTACTCTAAAAGATAGTAAATACTATTACTGCACTAAACCAACATAACGGGTGTATTGTGGGATTAGCAATCGCATATCGTCGCTTTAGTGATTCTCATTTTGTCTAAGCTTATATAGATCTAGCATTCTCGTTATTACGCATATGATAAAACGCTACAATCCGCACTTTTTGGGGCACGGGAATGCCATTAGGAACCTGCTCGATTGTATGGACCTTCCAGACATTTAGTTTACCATGTACAACGTGCCGTCGGCGCCCGTATTCGTATTTCTCACCCTCTGATTGCATAGGGACAATTGCATCCTCAGGGACGGTCAACTCATCATAAAGGACATAATTCTCCCCTTCAAAAGCAACTCAACGGAGCCTCTCATCTTCCTCACAAGCTCCAGACCTTATCAATTCATACTCCCCAACCCCCAGAGTAAACCTCATCCAAACACACTCACGATGACAACACCAATCAAAAACATCATTATCATCGGCGGTGGAATGTGCGGTCTCGCCTCCGCAATAGCAATCGCCCAAGCATTCTCCTCACATGAAATCCAACCCCAAATAACCGTTTACGAACTCCGCGACACGGCCAGTACATTCGGCGGCCCGGTCAATCTCACACCCAAAGCACTACGCTGCCTCGACCAGCTTGGCGTACTCGAAGAGTCGAAACGTCAGCGGTGGGGCTGTGAAGTAGACGCGATTCAAATATTCTCAATGCGAACGGGTGGTCAAATTGCAGAGATTGATTATTCTGGCGCTGATGGAACGGGGTTTGGCGGATACAAGGGGTGGAGGAGGGTGATGCGGTTTGAGCTTTTGAATGCCATGCTCAGTGTTGCGGAGGACATGTCTGCGGCGCGGATTGTGTATGGGAAGAAAATGACCAAGATTGATGAGGGTGATGATCAGGTTTGTATTCAATTTGAGGATGGAACGAGTGATACTGCGGATTTAGTGCTGGGCTGTGATCGTATTCATTCGGCGACGAGGGGAGTTTTGGTTGAAGAGGATAGAAAGCCGGTTTATTCTGGATGGGCGGCGGCTTATGGATTTGCCGAGGTGAAGGAGTTGTTTGGGGAAGAAGAGAAGTCGTTCTTTGAGGATACTGCACTTGTTATGTCGAGGTATGGATCCGCGTTGACGACGTTCTGTGATGATAGCCGGAGCTCGATCTATACAGTCTTGTTGATGGAGATGGAAGAGCAGGGGTCGCGGGAGGGATGGAAGTCTATTGGAAAGGATCAGGACAGAGTCCGGCTGGAGGGAGTTAGGAGATCGCAGGATTCGCGGATTCCGAAGATCGGGCAGATGATTGAGAAGGTCAGGGATTGGACGCTTTATCCGATCTATGTTTTGCCTCCGAATGGTCGATGGCATACGGATCGGATTCTACTACTAGGCGACGCTACTCATGCGGTGAGTTACTGCATGCTCTCCTTATATCGTTTGAAGCCTATACTGATCCATGCATACTCGACAGATGCCACCAAAGGGAGAAAGTATTGGCCATGCCTTCGAGGACGCAATCAAGTTTGCACACCTACTCTCTCACTATGGGAGTGAGCCTCCACGTGTCTCATTCGAGTTCTACGAGAGTGTTCAACGCAAGAAGATTGAAGAACTGTTCACAGTCTCGTCCACTGGATGGAAGTCGTCTAATAAGGATGTAGGGGCTATCGGTGGTCGGCTTCTTGAATGGTTTACCCCATGGTATTTATGGTGGACTAAAGGATATTCGGAGAAAGATCTATTGACTGACCCGACTGATATTCAGTTTCCTTAAGAGGGGACAGTTTTCATAGTGCCTCTTCTGTTGTATCTACGGCTCTTATGGTCAATGCGAGATTAATCCCAGCTAGTTATCTCATGTAGAAATCTAGCAAGTTGGAGTTTCCGCTGCTGACTTCATGAGTAGTTTGACTTTCATTTGGTGATCACTTGGCTAGGGGAATTTCCAGCCTTTGCTTTTTAAAATGTTCAAATTCGATGCCCTTGTTAGCAACTCTTTTGACTCGTGACACATCTCTGTTCTCATCAGATTCCACGCCTTTTGCCCCGATGGATTCGTACCAACTCTCGGATTCACCGTCGGCATACCTCTTGCAATCTCGGACCTTCGCATGCTCACGAGATTCTGTTGGGAATTTCGATATTGCATCTTCGAGTAACTCCTGCTTCTTTCGGTCTAACACCTGGCCAGTGGGTATATGACTGATATATGAATGAGGAACCTTGATGCTGACCGCTCCTGCCATTCACGCCATTTCGTCTGTCCAATCTAGTATGCACGGAATTCCATATACGGACATCGAATCCGAGGGTGGAGTGTACAGACCTTCCAGAAGCCATGACCGTTGCCATATATTGCTCCACGACGACTAAACACAATATGTGAATGTCTAATTTCCGGTGGAAAACTAAGTAGCCCTCCAAGAACAGGAACAAGTGAAAGCAGAGGCTGACGGTGGACCCGATCCATCTGATCCATCTGATAGACATTCTGTGGATCACCATGGACACTGCTCATGGCTAGCCCACGCTAACCAGAATTCGGCAGGGATTGCAGATCACTCCCGACAGTCTCGAGTCAAGACTGTCTGTCGGTCGCACTCCCAGAGTCTGATATCATTGATGCAAAATTTCCCTACACCAAGTTGCAGACCCCTCAATGATCGACAAACTTTGATTTACACGGGGAAAGTCCCGTGCTGTGATGGCCGAAAGGTTACGAGATGATCTGATCATCTGTCCGCCAGAATTGACGCCAAGACGGATGAATTCGTGGACTTGTTGAGTCCCAGAAATGCAAAACGCAAAACGCAACAGCCCTGATCTTGCTGATGCTGATTCCCGCATAGTCCAACCGGAAGTAATCCAGGGGGCGTGTGATAATAAGCTATCAGACACACGAACATATTGCCGGAGATGTTCCGGACTAGCCCTCAACTATTTTCTTTCCTTGGACACGCCTTCCTTGCTGTAAGTTGCAACAGACTCACCTTAAATTAGAGTTAGGACCGGGCAGACACCTCGGAATCAGTACTGCATCGAGGAGAGTGGGTCACTGGTGATTCTCATGGTGAAACATCTTCACGCACCGAGCTGATCCTCTAACCCCCACCCCCCTGTGGCGCCCCTTTGCGACAACCGCACCGGTGCACAACTCTAATCAATTTCGAGTTGTGGAATTATTATTCCTGGTCCGCCATACGGAGTCTATTTGCTTAGGTGCCATCTTCCAGGCTAGCGCTGTTGATGGAATATACTCCGGACTCCACACTACTGGCTTAATCCAGTTTGACCGCGTGGTTACTGATCCTCATCCAGTAAACTGGTACGAGTTGCACTGGCGCCGAAGCTTCGCCTAGATTTGCCCGGCTCTTCACCTACGTGGACTTGCTGCTCTCCCCATCCTCTCTCCTCCCCGCCGGCCGGTTGTCCGAATCGAACTAAACTACCCCTGGCGATTACTCCGCAATGGCGGCTATCCCTCTCGTAGATGTTTATCACCGGGCGAGGCATTGTCCCTATTCACCGGCTCGTCGGCGGTATGAGGTATATAAGTAGCATGCTGCATGCCCCCATTGATAGCTCTCTCGTACCCTACCACTCACACCTTTCATTCTTTCTTTTTGGGCCCTCGTTGTCATCATGAAGTTCATTGCATTGATTGCAGCTTTCGCTGCCCACGCTGCTGCTATCAGCGTCTCGGGCGCCGCCGAGGGTTTCGCCAAGGGCGTCACCGGTGGTGGCTCTGCTACCCCCGTCTACCCTTCTACCACCAGCGAGCTGGTCTCGTATCTTGGTGATAGCCAGGCTCGTGTCATCGTCCTGACAAAGACATTTGACTTCCGTGGCACCGAGGGTACCACTACTGGCACTGGCTGCGCTCCCTGGGGTACCGCGTCTGCTTGCCAGCTTGCTATCGACCAGAACTCCTGGTGTGAGAACTACGAGCCGAGCGCTCCCTCTGTCTCTGTTTCCTAGTAAGTGGAACGCTCCTTGCATTGAGGAAACAGTCGATGCCACATACTGAGTATCCAAAAGTGACAATGCCGGTACTCTCGGTATTACTGTCGCCTCCGACAAGACCATCCTGGGTTCTGGCTCCGCCGGTATAATCAAGGGTAAGGGTCTGCGTATCGTCAGCGGTGCTAGCAACATCATCATCCAGTACGTATACACCCCTGAGTTCAGGAACTGCGAATATCTCTTAACAAATACCTTTCCAGGAACATCGCCATCACCGACATCAACCCCAAGTACGTCTGGGGTGGCGATGCCATCACTATCGACAACAGCGACATGGTTTGGATCGACCACGTTACTACTGCTCGGATTGGCCGTCAGCACATTGTCCTGGGTACCTCAGCCTCCAAGCGGGTGACTATCTCCAACAGCTACATCAACGGTGCCTCCGACTACTCCGCCACCTGCGACGGCTACCACTACTGGGGTATCTACCTCGACGGCTCCAATGACTACGTCACCATGAAGGGCAACTACATCTACCACACTAGCGGTCGTGCCCCCAAGGTCCAGGGCAGCACCCTCCTGCACGCCGTAAGCCAGCCAGCCCCTAGTCCCTCTATCCAACCATATCAAACAAGAGAAAAAAAAGATCATCCACTGACTCCCCAACTCTCCAGGTCAACAACTACTGGTACGACAACTCCGGCCACGCCTTCGAGATCGGTTCCGGTGGCTACGTCCTCGCCGAGGGCAACGTCTTCCAGAACATCGACACCGTCGTCCAGTCCCCCATCAGCGGCCAGCTGTTCACCTCCCCCTCCACCTCCGCCAACACCGCCTGCAGCAACTACCTCGGCCGTGTCTGCCAGATCAACGGATTCGGTAGCTCCGGCACCTTCAGCCAGTCTGACACTGGCTTCTTCTCCAAGTTCTCTGGCCAGAACATTGCTTCTGCTACTGCTTACACCTCTGTGGTGTCCAGCGTTAACTCTAACGCTGGCCAGGGTAAGTTGTAAGCTATAAGCTGTAAGCTGGTCTTATAGTTTGAGTCTGAGAGGTATAATGATGGTGGTTGAAGGTGTGGTTGAGGGGATGGGAAGGATGTTGTCCTCCGTGTATTCTATATGGGGGTGATTACTTTCGAATCGGATGTGTTACTTATCATCCAAGATTTAGTTGATCATAGTGGGAATTCTCTACGCGAGATTCTCTCTTGCATTATAATAAAACTCACCCCCTTGCAATAAATTTCTATACCTACAAGAAGAGAACTGTCATCGAAAGTCTCTCTTAGTCTAGCTTGTTCTCTACAAAGGAAAGTATGATCGATATTGAGAATCCTTGCATTAGTCTATACGCCCATCGCCCGCTTAGAGATAAAGTAATGGGTCACACCGAGTCACAATCGAGTTCCTTCGTAATAATACTGATCAAGCGCCCGCCAATGTCATACACAATGCAATGTCCAAAAAGCAAAGTCAAAGCAAAGAAATGCATGCCGTCTCAGGTTAGTTGACAATGATCAAACCAGGCCCTGCGAGGGTCCACTTAGCAACGCTGCTCGCATCACTGAAAGGACCACCAGACTTGGTCACTGCAGCGATAGTCAACCCATTCATTTCATTCTCTTCGAAGGGAAAAAGAGCCTCCGCCTGAACCTCGTTGCCGTTGCGACTGATGAAGCGGAGGGGCTCCACGATGGGCAGGTTCTGCTGGTTGATATAAGTCAACCACAGCGAGTGGTCGGCCTCATGATCGGGATCGTTGAACTGGACAGTAATGTTTTGATCGTGAGGGCCAGGGGTTGAAAGAATCTTCAAGCCTTCGAAGGTACGCAGAGGGATCTCCTCGATATTGGGACAACTACCGGGCACGACGAAGCCTTGGATGGCAGTGAAGGCGAAGTTGAGGTCGCTGGTAGTCAAGAAGGGCAGTTCACTGGGGATCTTGCCCTGGTTTGCACGGAACCATCCTTGTTGTTCACCTTCCTGACCGATGACAGAGGCAATCTCACGAGCGAGATCGACATCACGCCCCAGAGCAAAGCGCTCCACCACATCCTGCAGGGTGCCCAGGACGACATCGGTGAAAGTCGCGGCCAGTGCGATGGCAGATTTGAAATCCGAAACGGGGAAAGTGTACTCGCAAGGCTGGATCTTGTTCACCTTGAAGTGTTCCAAGGCATCGTTGGCACGGAGGGCATGAAGTTCTTCTTGCTAGAAGACGAGAAATGTCAGTCAATGAGAAACTTCGGATATAAACAGTGGTAATACATACAGCAAGAATAGCCTTCAAAGCATCCAAGACCTTGACATGATCTTCCTCCTCGTCGATGTCATAGCCCTCGACCTTGTTGGTGATGTTGGTGATAAGTTCATTGAAGAATGCAACTTCGAAGAGCTCATTGAATGCAATCAACTTCAGATTCACAATGCCCTCGCTGCTAATCACTGGTGGAGGAGGTCCATTTGGCAGAGTACCATGAGCAGCTTGCTCAATCAGCTTCACCTGCTCTGGGCTTGGGGAAGGCATTCCATCAGGGAGTTGGTTCTTCCCAAGGCCAGTCGGAGCGGCCGTGGCGAACAATGCCAGGCTCGAAAGAGCAATGGTAATGTCGAGAAGGCGCATTTTGGTGATGTATAGAGGTTATTTGTAATATGAAGTGGTAAGAGTGGGAGTAACCAAGATGATGTCTTGGGAAGAATGGAAATTGAAGTACAGAATTCAAGGAAGGCGAGAATGTTGCGAGAAATGATGAGAATGAAGAGCAAAAGATGAGGGCATCGCGGACTGTAAATAGTCGACCGGTCGGGTTCAACGGGCAGGTCCATTACGAGGGAAGGAGCTTCCTGCAAGCGCAGCCAGCCGCCTTTGCAAAGCCGTTGATTAGCTGTCAGCATCATTATCGTCATCGCGGAAGCTCCAGGAACTCGTTTGTGTGAGGTGCTGTGTGCCTGCGGAATTAAATTTAGTTGGCCAAGCAGCAAGGCTGGGTAACTATCCCCGCTTCCCTTAGGGGGGCACAGCATGTATGATTTGCGACCCTGAGATAATTTTCTCTGTTCTGATGGAGCTCGATCCAGATCCAGGGTAGTGTATCAGCCACCACCAAGCTATTATTGTGACATTGCTGTCATTTTATGGCGGTTGCGGCTGTGCAATAACCCGATCGCGGAAGTGCGCGTTTATTGTTAGACGAGGCTACGGGCGGCTTATTATTGTTAAGCTTCAGCCGTGGGGCGCCGGCCTAAGGAAAGTGCATCAGCTTAGTGGGGGCTGAAATGATTTGAGAAAGGAAAACTCTGTTTGACAATTACTTCTTCAAAAACCATTTTATTGTACAGATGAAAGACTTGAAATAGCTCAAGCCGCAGTGATGGCTTCTTGTAGACATACTAAAGAGGGTGGTTATTTTGAGAGACAAGAAAACCTAAACAAATTCATTAAACTCCTGCAACGAGTCGGGTATAATAGGGTAGGTAAGCCTTGGGTCATCATCATCCCCAATAGGCAAAAGCACGTAGGCAGCAGAATATTTAAGCAGCCCTCTCATGATGAGTGGCTTCAACCTCTTTTTCAACTTGATACAAATCAACATGGGCCACGGCTGCATCATCACCGTCGAAGATCTTGGCCAGCTCTTCGAGAGTAGGTCCGCGAGTCTCGACGTAGAAGAAGTAGACGAAGAGAAGCTCAATGAAGATCCAGATCTGGCGAAATGTTAGTGAGAGTTCCACTTAGACTGGCGAAGGATACCTAATTTAGGATTACGTACCGTGTAGATGAGCGACAAGTTCCAGTGGTGGGGCAGGTTCTCCCAGGCGATTGGGTTGGTGTAGCTATGAAACATCGGTCAGTACGGCAATGTCAGCTGGGGGAGCGGGGTTGCTTACTTTCCAAGAACCAAGGAGGCTTGGACAGTCAGGTTCATAATCATGATACCCTTGGCACGCAGTCGGTAGGGCAGAATCTCGAGCGAGTAGGCGACCAACAGTCCAGACCACGCGATGGCGTAGAAGACAGAGAACAACCACACGAAGACGACCTGAGGATAACCCGAGGTCTTGACATCCTGAGTCTTTTCATACACCGAGGAAGTGACTGTCCACGCAAGGAACATGAGAACCATGCCCACGGTGGAAATCAGGAAGAGAGGTCGACGTCCAATTCGGTCGACGAAGAATGCACTGCTAATACTGACCACCAAACTCAACAGGGTTTGACCACCGTTCAGCTACGAGACATTGTCAGCAATTATCAACTACTATATGAGTTAGACACGATCTAGATGCATACCGGGATCTTCTTGGTCTGCTCAGTGATACCCATGCTGTTGTAGATCAAGCTAGTGTAGTTGCTGAACAAGGCATTACCACTGTACTGCGAAATAATTCCAAGGGAAACCAGCAGAGCCAGACGATAGCGGTTGCCCCGGGATCTCATGAAGTCCAGGTAGCTGCTGTTCTTCTGGTAAGTCATCTCCAGGCGGATGGTCTCCTTGATTTCGCGGTACTCGAATTGAACAGTGGCATTGTGCTCATCGCCGTTACCGTGGTAGTAAGCCAGGGTGTGGAGAGCCTCATCGTATCGTTCTTTAGAAATCAACCAACGAGGAGACTCCGGGACCCCTGCAACACGATTAGATAGGTTCGAATTCAAGATTGCTGGAGCACTTACACCAGATGAGAGAAATCTGAATCACGGCGGGGAAAACCTGAAGAATGGTCAAGCTCCTCCAGGACCAGTCGTTCTCAATGTACATCGTGCCCCATGCAATCCATGCGACAACTATACTTGACGTTAGTAGTGTAACTTATAACCAAGACATTGATACATACCTAATGCGCCAAGGTTCCACAAGCAGTTGTAGATGGTAGTGACCTTGCCACGGTGCTGGGGATGGCAGATCTCAGTGAGAAGAACTGGAGAGGCCATCTGGGCCAAACTGTTGCCGAAACCAAGGAACAGACGACCGGTAACGTACACTGTGAATTAAGGTCAGCAATAGTCGCCGTGATCTAAAGTAACATTAGAAACGTACTTCCATAGTCCTTGCAGAATGCGCCAAGGAATCCACCGAGAATCATCAGAAGACATCCGATGATGATGGGGATCTTACGGCCCCAGCGATCGGCCATGAATGGGCTATAAAGACGAAGTCATGAGAAGATGTTCGTTTCGTGAGTAATCGAAATGATTCAGTCACATACACAAATGGGAAACTGGCCAAACTACCAATCTGGTAGATCGCGTTCATCAATCCTAGCTTAGAGCCGGAAGGAGTATTGAAGAATTGCTGCCATGAATCCAAATTCTGGGAGGTGTTAAGCATCATTCTGCGGTCGACAATTAGGATCGATTTGCTCCATATCCAATACAATCATTCAGGCTTACCCATCATAACCTGTAGTCGCAGAGGCGACACAAAGAACAGAGGCCCAGAAGTAGAGTCGTCGCAGACCGGGTTCACGCCACCATTTGACCTCCTCAAGATGGGGCATCTCGGCCTGGGCGACCTCGACCTCCCCCTTGAGGGCGGATTGTCCGACGCCGAGAGGCATGATGCCGATAGACTCTTTTCCACGGCAGGAAAACGTGATACGGACGAGTTGAGGTCTGGGGCAATGCTACAAGACACGCACCAAAGCGTCCTGAGAACAAAGTAAATTGTTCTGTCGCGGGATACCCCAGCCCTTTAAGCCCCCCTGGAATCCACCATCCTAAAACCCTGGACTGTTAGATTAACCGGCTAATATCGCCTGGCGCTCTGGAACCTTACCCCAGCTTTTCTCGATGGAGACTAGCCCTTCTTCTCAAAAGTTCAAAGTTTCATCTCACGAGGGGGCGAAAGGTTGAAAGGTTGTCCAAGGAGGTCGCGCTAGTCACTGGACATCGCGTGCAACGGCCATCGTTAAGGCCGAGAAGACCATTGGTGCAGTTTTTGGCTAATTTAGCTTCTCGGCAATTGAAGCCTTGCCGTGAAGGGAAGAGTCTGAGAAAAATGACCAGGGTTCGCTTGGAGGAGAATCGTACCAAGCCCGGCATTCCTCCTTGCCAACCTTGCCAAGGGTTGCCAACATGAGAGTGAAACGAGGGGGAATTGGCACAGTATAATCTGGCGATATGGCAAGACAGCCCATATTCCATGGTTCAGTCTCTCGTGGATGCTCGTTGAACAGTTCGCTTCCTTAAAAATTAGTTCGAGAAGGTTTTGGATGCTCGGAATACGAGTCCCCCGCATATCTTTTAGCACGGTCGGCCGGGCCGAGGCCCACTAGGCGATCGATAATCCACATAATAATCATGACAGAGACCTGATCATGACAATAGTGTATGTACGTACTAATGTAATGTGGGTTTCAACGGACCAGCCCCGTTTTCCTTTTGGGGGAAAAAGTCAAGCGAGAGCCAGAGGCGTTCGAGTGTAAATGAGACTTCTCGTGTCAAGCCATTGGGGCGTTTAAAAGTCTGTGAAACTGTGGTCTGAGAGCACAAGGTGACCCTCATCCAGCTGGGAAGCAATTGCCCAGTCCGCTTCAGCGGGGAGCCAATTCCGTGGCCAAATAAGCTGACCAAAAAGGCAGTTGGTTTTGACTAGCCTGTGATAATGGTGCAGGAATCTCACGAGGTCCATGAGTCGAATAACGAGCCCAAACGAACCAGGGGGAAGCCCAACCCAGTTAGTTGCTACCAGTGGCGCAGGACGCCGCCAATTGCGGGGAGGAGCAAACGGAGAATGGTCAAGGGTGACAAACTCAAAGTTGAATCGTCATTTTAGCCGGAATCACCCCTTGGCAATGCCATTGACTAACAGAAATCAGAGTCAAGCAGAGTTGGACAGTACCATTGTCGATGTTTGACTCTCGCTAAACAGGCAAGGACAACCCATCTGGGATGACTCAACCTTATGGGAGGTGCAGTGCTTTGTCAGCTTCGTGACTCTAACTTCCAACTGGAGAAACCACAACTTCGTCAAACGAACAGACAAATTCATTCTCTATATCCTTTGAAACAACGACATCATGGCCTCAAACAATAAATGCAAAGACTACAAGCTCTCCCAGGAGCAGATCGACCACTTCATGCGACATGGTTACGTGCGCCTAACCAACTGCTTCTCCCGAGACAAGGCCGCCGAGTGGACGGCAGATGTATGGACGCGACTCGGCTACTCCCCAACGGACAAGTCAACTTGGGCTGCCGAACGAATTAATATGCCCGAACACAAGTCGGAGCCTGTACAGACCTTCGCCCCCAAAGCATGGGCCGCCATCTGTGAGCTGCTTGGTGGCGAGGACCGCGTGGCGGCGCACTCGGCCACCTGGAACGATGCCCTAATTGTCAATCTTGGCACGGAGGAGTCCCAGGGGAAATGGCCCCATCCGTCTGAGCTGCAAGGATGGCATGTTGATGGTGATTTTTTCATCCATTTCCTCGATTCGCCTGAGCAGGGGTTGCTGGTCATCCCCTTGTTTACCGACATCATTGCACATGCCGGTGGCACTATGATCTGTTCTGATGGCATCAAGAAGATGGCCCAGCATCTAGTACGCTCAACCGGCTTGGCGATTCTAATTTATCCCTGTCAATTTGCTAACCTGACCTGGCGATAGTACAATCATCCGGAAGGGGTCTCCCCATACATGGTTCCTCGCGGCCTGCCTGATGACAAGAGCGGTGACTTCTATGACGGAGTCATCAATGAATGTCATGAGTTCCACGAGATGACCGGCAACGTGGGTGATGTGATTCTCCTTCATCCGTTGATGCTTCACTCCGCCTCGGTCAACAGTCTGAGGATTCCACGGATCATCACCAATCCTCCAGTCTCGCTGAATGCGCCCTTCAACTTTGCCCGGGAAGACCCAAGCCAGTACAGTATCGTGGAAAAGAAGACCTTGCAAGAGCTTGGAAAAGACCGCCTCCAGGGCTGGACTATCAAGGGCGGTAGGGAGGCTGTGACTCCCGCAAGACTCAAGGCCCAGGAACGGATGAAAGAGCAGGAACTAGAACGCCTCAAGAGTCAAGGCACCTCATGAGATTCCTGGTCCATTAGCCCCCACTCCACCTCAAGTCCCTCTGAGTACCAAGCAAGGTCGAGCCACGCGATACCGCGATCAATAACCGTCTCATGTGAAACTGGGATCCCTGCATGCCTCATTTTTTTTTTGCTTCTTTCAGCCTAAATACCCCATACCTTCCACACTCATTGAAGTATTTGCTTTTGATTTTTTTTGTTTTACCAGTCAGCCTGTGTCCACAACACTATGGCAACTACTGTTCATCGCTAGCCAGCCTAGCTTACAAACCAACAGGAGAGAAAGAAAAGGTCCCAGAACAACACACAAATATGAAATTCATCATTTTTTTATGACTTTTTCTTCCACAAGAATGCTGAAGAGACACCACCCACAGCGCTGACGCCTGTGATAAGCTCCCACACAATCTGCAAGGCTGTCGCCGACGCATCCTGAATAGCTTGTCTCTGTTCATCTGACATCTGTACCTGATTCATGAGCACTAGATATCCGTTGGCAGTATTGATCAGATTGCGCTTGAGTCCCATACTCTGGAGCTCATTCCCGAACAGGTTCAAAAACACCATCCCTCCCATAGGTATCGCCACAGCCATTCCCCACGCCCGCGTGAAGTTGGAAATGACAATCGGCTTGGTGGTGAATGAGTTCCATTCGCCCTTGGGCATGTTGTGCACTTCAATATTATAGCTTGCCAGAAGCAGTCCATGGCCTAGACCTGCTGAAAAGAACAGGAACACCCAGCCGACAGTAGGCGTTGTGCGGTCCAGAAGAATGGAACAACCAGATGCGAGCATGGTTAATGCCCATCCCCCAGAGGTGATGTATTTGGAACATTGTGGCTCGCTTGCAAGAAAAATTCCTACCACGGCTGCAGGTGTAAGTGCCAAACCAGTCAGAGCCAGGAGCGCCAGTCCTGCAACTGTGGGAGAATAGTACTTGGTCGCCAGGAAGTAGAGCGAAAAATACTGCATCTGGCACATAATCTAAATTTTGAGGTTGGTCAACTTGAAAGGCATATGGACTAAAGTACTTGCACTCACCACAAAGCCATGACAGAAGCAGCCAAAATAGGTCATGATCGCCGCTGGAGATCTGAATATCTTCGCGCCGAATTGTGGGTGCAACGCCCACATCGACTCGTACAACACCAGCGCAATGAGAGTCGCAACACCAACAGCAATGGGCATCAAAGTCTGCCACTCGAGCCACCTATACAAAATTCCGCCCCAACTCAGCCCAATCAGGATACTGGATGGACCCAACAACGCCATCGTGGCCCCAGACCAATCCAAGATACGTAGCTTCCGAAGCGGGATATTCTTGGAGACGCGCAAATCCACGGAAAGAGGAATCAACAGCAGACCTAATCCGCAGAAGACAAAATTGAAATAACACGCCCACGTCCAATTGCCCTTGTCAATGAATAGTCCGCCCACGGCCGGACCCAGCATTGATCCAATCAGTCGAGTCAGCAGTATATAGCATGAATAGCGTGAGTGGATGGACTCCGGGGTCGTATCCGCCATGATCACCCAGCAAAGCGCCGTTACACCACCTCCACCAATGCCCTGGACCAAGCGACCGATGATAAGCTCGGTCAGGCTCATCGAACCACCGCATACACCAGAACCGATCGTGCTTAGCACGCCTGCGATAATCCACAGCGGTCCGTGGCTAAAAACATCACACATCATCGTGAAGAAAAGTTGGCTGGCAGCGCTGATAACGAGATACATGGTGTTGACCCAGAGAGTGCTGACAAGGGGCTTGTCGAAGGTATTGGCCAGTTCCTTCAAACCAACAGGTCAGCATCATCATTGCAAACAATCTATGGAGATATATGGCTTACCGGCAGAACTGGCATCATCACGGTCGCATCAAAAGTGTCCATCATCGCAAGGATGAGTATATTGATGAAGACCAACCAGTCTCGCAGATCGGGTGTCCATTGCTGCTCTTCGGGTGAAGGTTGGGTCTCGAATAGATGGAGTCTACTCTCCTGCGCTGGGATGGGCGTTACATCGTCAACACTATTTCGGAGATCGAGAGTTGTTTTCGACTCATAGCCAAAGGTATCTTGAGGTATCTCTGGGTGTCCCATTGGTTTGTAAAGGGTACTGAATTGGTAGGCTGTGGATTTGCTGACTATGCCTTCGTTCTATTCAGGCGGCGTGTTGGCGTGGAATCATTGCTGAGTTGGACACGAGAGCTTTTTTCCTACGACGGGGGACTGATTGCTTAAGAATTTAGCGGGTATCTATTAACAAGTTTCATTGCAAAGGGAGCTCTTTGATCGAGGAGACAGTGAGCCTTGAAAGGGTGTCTGTGCTCTATAGAATTCCTGGGGCTCAAGGGATGCTTGTTCCATCAAGGGATGGTCCCCAGAGGGTCGCAACAAGGGGCTTACGGTATAACAAGGACTTATCTACAAGAATACTATTGGGTGAAGATTAGCTCAGAGTACGCTGTTCTCAATTCAAGGTTGTATGGCTCCCGGTGTCACGCAGGTATGTGCTCCACACAACGGGAGGCGTTCTGGGAATATGATCCCTGATTGCGAAGCATCCAGATGCCCCCGAGAAAGTGGGTTGGCCGCGGAGCGGACTTCCGTCAGTTTGGGGGCAAAGCTACTGAGCTTATTGATCTTTCTGGTCGTTTCGATAGACTGGTCTTAAAAATTGTGGCCAAAATCGTGGACGTGATCGCAAATCGCGAGCAGGGTCCGCGAGTTTGGTGGCAGCCACGGGCTTGACAAACAACGGGTTAGTTGAGATTTCAATACCAAAAAGCTCTTCCAAAAAAGATCTTCGAATAAATCAACATTATTCCAGTATCATAAATGATTGAATGCAGATTCAGGTCTGGACGGGGATGGAAGGAAAAGAAACAGGGAGACTATCAAGCGCTGGGATGCTCGACTCCCTCTTGTGATGCTACCCCTAAGGGGTGTTGGAATGTTATGACGTAAGGAACGTTCTTGACCTTGACAAATATAGACCGAAGTATTCCATGAGAATACAACATCCCTCTGTGACTTCCAATAGTGGGTAAGAAGACATAGTACCCTGGCTGGTGTTAAAGCTTTCGGCTTGGGAAGCGGGCTTCTGGGATGGGGTTTGGCCACTGCAGGTTGCAAGTTGATAAATGTCAAATTGCCACATCCGTAAGAGCATGATTGATAATAGCTTGATAAATTTCCATGGTTGTCCCATTGGTCCGGATTTTTAATCTTACTCACGTGCTCAGTATCAAGAGCAGGGCTACGAATTTTCCGTTTCGGCTCTTCGTTTATCAAGTTCTATCAAGGCGAAAGTCTCGGCTTACTATTTCCAATGTTGGGTTTGCACTGGCACAATGACAAATCTCGGCCTCCGAGATCTCAAATCAAGATTCCAAATAGACGGTCAGTGAAGAGGGCAGAAATAGTGCACGCAGGGCTGAATCCTGAATGACTGCTTATGCAAGGCTAGTGCATTTGGAATTGCATCGGGAGAGCTTCCAATGACTATTATGAGCGTTTATACCAATTCCCTAAAATGAAAAGAAAAAAGCCGACAATCCGCACTAGCGGCTGATAAGTTGTCTACCTATCCGTGTTCCCTCAGCCCTGGAAACATAAAGAGATATCGTAATCTTCTGGAAACTATATCCTGACTTGTGGCTACTGCAGAACGTCTTTTTCGGGGGGCGGAAAACGAAGCTGACAGGCTTGTCTGGCTGGGCCACCAGTATCAGTCTCCGCTTGTTATTTGTATTCAAGTTCCAGGCTCTAAGCGCCCCGGTTGCATTGGCTCTCGGGTTAGCGGGCCCGCGTGGCGGTGAGTCGGGGACCCGATGCTCCGGCCCCCCGAGTAAAGAGCGATTGCCTCTTCAATCTAAGGGCATTCCATGCGCCGGCCCCCAACTGGGTGGCGGCCTAAGGTTCGTCTGGCTCGACTGTATAGCTTCAAACAATACACAGTGTCACATGTGCACCTAGAATAGACCAGAGCAATGACAAAGACCTGGTTAATTCCAGATATCTGTATGATCAAGCATTTTTTAAGGAACTAGTTTCAGCCGGACTACTCAGCTCACTCAATTATCAATCAGTCATGTGTGAGATAGATGACATCAGACTGTGTTTGTTTCGTGAGAACTTTCTAGCTTGATATCACATGTCTTGGAACGGTGGATGAAGCTTACCAACAGCAAATCTTGGGGCCATATGCAGAGATCATGGAATTCTGCAGTAAGATTTTAACTTCTTCCATGATGCTGGTAGCAGCCACGTGTATTTTAAGGTGTGCTGGGGTATCATCAGATGGGGGCCCTTTTTTGGGTCTTGGCGACTTACCACCAGAATACTAAATAGCTCGTTGTTGAACTTAATTTCGCAAAGTTGTATGTTGAAACAGTTTTGTAATAAAATTTCGGTGAATATCTGGAAAATGCAGGCTGAAAAGCGGACTCGGCGCAAGCCTATCAAGTCTTGTTTGGAGTGCAATCGACGAAAGCAAAAGGCATGGGAATGACTTGATATCCTCCCCAAAAAAGCACAATCGCTGACTTGTGTTTAGTGCAATCGACAGAAGCCATGTAATCACTGCACAGGTCGTGGAGTAGAGCACCTTTGTATTTACACCAATGCCCCTCCACCGAAGAGCATTGGCAGTGATTACAATGGCTATCCGCTTTCCCGTCGACCAAGCTCTGTCCTTGACAACAATGAAGAGCGGGAAACTTCTGCCACGCTGTCCTCATATGATTCTGACTCCAATGACATGAGCCTAGAAGCCCTGGGTCATATGACACAGGGATTGAGCTTTCTTCCTATCACTTACGAATCACTGTTTGTTTCTCAGTCCTATACCGTGTTCAATAATGGCCATGGAACTAATGAGAATAAAATAGTGACCATGTCGAGACTGCGGCCTCATTGAGGCCGCGGAGAACCTGGCCAGATCGTTCAATCACGGACTTTCTAGTGTGCATGTTCTTACAAGAAATCAACCGAGTATACGAGATAATTCATCCCCCGTCGTTCCAGTCAAGATACGATATGTGGTGCAAATCACAAGAGACCAACGATCACTCGGGACAAGCCATCTCAGAAGATGATATCAACTTCGGGGTTCTCGTTCTCCGAGTCAGCCTACTCAGTATTCAGAATCTGCCGCATTCAAAGTACCCTACCTCTGGAATATTGAGCACTCATCTGGATCACTTTGAGCATTGGTTTGTTACGCTCGCCGACGAACTCGGGAATTTTCAAGCGCTTGAAAGAAAGCCTTCGATTATCACAGTCCAGCACAGATTCTACCATGTGTGTTACTTGCAAAATTACGCCAAAATTCGGCCCAGTTGGTCGGTCTTGAGTGCTGCTGTCCAAGATGCACGTGAGCTGGGCCTACATCTGAAAGACCCGGGCATCTCACTGAGTGACTTGGATATGGAGCTTCGACGCAGGACATTTTGGAACCTTTATGTGTGGGATCGGTACGTTAGACTCTATTGATCATTCAGACTGTTTCATCTTCACGCTGACACATTGCGCACCAGATATATGTGCACCTTCTTCGGTCTTTGGCCTCTCATACCCGAAGGATATTTCGATATCGATCCACCCCACGATAATTTACAGGCATTGACTATCACACCGTATATCCTCACTCCATTCACCGATCGAGTGTTCCAAATCAAACTGGCTCGGTACCTCACTGCATTCATGAGTCCACCTTCTTGGAAAGAGGATCAACATGCATCGGCCGTGGTAGCTGAATTTGCACAGCGGTTTCAAGAAGTGATAATTGACCCGCTGCCACCCGTATATTGGCTTGATAACCCAGATAAATCGTGGGACGTTGCAGATCCAGCAATTCCTCGCAAGAGAGAATATCTTCATCTTTCCATTCACAGCACGAAGGCTTCGCTCTACAGGGCCTTTGCAGATCCTTGCAATCATCTCCACCGGGAGACGAACACACCTCTCAAGCACGGCACTGACTTGCTCACACTTTCCCACCGTCGGGCACTGATGGATGCTACATGCAAAGCAATCTCCTCTATTACCAAGCTCTATGCATTGACAGGCGACGAGGAAGGCGGAGCTGCGGAAAGGCTGTTTATGCTGCCAACCTGGCTCGTGGACGCTTTGGCGTGTCTTGGAGTCTGTTTACTTTCTGTTCAAGCCGATGAGGGAAAACTTGCAGAAAAGGGCTTGCTGATCAATCTCGACCAAGGACTACGATCTAGTTTCGCCACGTTCTTCGATGGTTTTGCTCTACTCTGCCAGCAAGCTCCTCAATATGGCTTGGCAAAGAGGGGTATGAAAGTTCTGGAGAGTTTGCATGACATTTTACATGCTTCACCCAGTCGCGCAGTTCAGCTTAATGCAGATGATGGCGAGACAATCCCTCTGGGAGCATTTAGTATAGGGCAGGCTGGAGGGACAAGCTTCCAGCTCGAGCACGCACTGGTGTCCCTGCATAGTCGTGGCGGTGAGGAATCTCATGGTCGCAATTCGACGGGCCTGCCAGAGTGGCTGCCCAGTTTCTTGGAATCGCCTGGTCGAGCCTGGTTGTTCCAGGATGGGGCGGTTTTTGGAACTTTGTTAGCCTAGAACGATGTTCGCTGTGAAGGGGAAGGGTAGGTAGAGGATACCCCGCACTGCATTGCGTGTTCATGCTAATGCTAGAGGCATGATTGGAGTTGTTTATATTTAGGTTTGAGGGGCAATCCGTTGTCTTTTGTCAAACAGGCCAGTCGTATGATAGATAGTAAATGGGATATGGGAAAAGTTGAACCCCAAATTGTGTTTTAATTGTCTCATTGTCGAGGTATCGTAGAGTGGACGCGCAATGCGCCGCAAAGGTTATTCTATATTTGTTATGCTGTATGCAAGTTAACCGAAAGGTGTAAGACGGATAGGCCCGCCATAGCCTCCGCGGCTATGATGAAATTTAGGGCCATGCAGCTTGTCAGACTAGGAGTGCTGATCGGTTGCTTTTTTGGGATGACTGTGCGGGAGTTGCCTGGTAAAGGCATCCTTGGCCAGCATCATTCGCCGGGATAAATTGTATCAGCTTTTGTGTAGGGCAGAGAGGGTAATTCGGTACTTGATTAGCTATTTTTGCACCAGATTTTACCGGCCGCGACAGGGTGTACTGACCATCCATTTATCGCAATGTTTGCGCCGCGAGGACTACGGAAATTGAGGGTGGCTGCAACCTTAGGGGAATATCGGCTGGAAGCAATTGAATACAGCCCTGTATTGTTGGTGGAACGATATCTTCAATTGGCATACCATCCTGCAGGAGGAGCATTATTCATCTACTACTACGTTCATTGGTCCAAAGGGTCCATCTACCATGATGTATTCAACCCCGTTGGTAGGGCCTTGTAGTTTGCAAGTATATAGCGCTGGTATGGTAGGGCATACCTGGGGAGTACTATTGACAAGAACTCTGGCAGCAGGGTGTTAAGTTCACCCAATATCTTAAGAACAGGGAATTCACTCTGATAATCATGCTTACCTCTTCCATGTTATAGGTAGTTAAACAATCTGTGGAATCTAGATTTGTCTCGGGCAATTCCCCAAACTCGAGATCATAGATTACGGTCGGCCCTCTCTAGAGACTTTCACCTCAAAGTATCCTTAGCTCCACCCACGTCAAATAGTAAGCTTGAACCCTGGGAGACCCAGTTTTTAGATCCCATTTCCAGGTATCACTTCCTGTTCCGGAGCGCCAAACACGACGAGAAACTTGGTTCTGCGCGGGATGTGGCTGCCTGAGGCAACATTCTTGGAAGCCGAGAGGAAAAACTCAAAAAAACTCGCGTCGACGAGACATTCCTGGCTGAAATCTAATCATCTATACAAAAAAAAAAGGATGCACAGATTTAACTAGCTCAGGTTACTGCATCCAAGAAGGGAAACAAGACTTCAATCCCAACGCTGGCAGCCGTTACCTGCGCGACCCTCGTCGACGTCATCCGGGCCGAACGGAGAAAAATAGCGCCAAGCAGAGACGAAGAGCATCGACCTTTGCAACCAACCGACAAGAGAGGTGACCCTCTCAGCCTTATCGCCGTCATCCATTTCTTGGTCTCCCCTCCCAAGACCAATCTTATTTAATTTTATTCTTGCAACTCCTACCGTGTCCTCCGAAGACCTATTCTGTTCCCTCCTCCACATCTCTGCGCGTCGGCGCGTTCTGTTCCTTGAGGATTTGAGCTAAAACAGCCCCCCCCCGTCAAATCCGAGACATTGCCCCCAAACCACCACTCCAGACCCCTCTCCATGGCATTCAAGGCGACCGTGACTAGTGTCTCTTGGTTCTCATAGACACCCTCGCATTATCATCGCCAACGGCCTCCGGTTCCGACCGGTGATCGTGGATGATGCGCCCGGGGTTGGATAAACCGGGCGCGCTCCCTCTCCTGGCGCTGATTGTCTTCTCGTTGTTGACTCTCGTGCCGTCGCTGTCGAGTATCTACAATATCAAGTTTGCAGACTTTAGTTACTTTACTGGCGGAGCTCGCAGTACGTCCATTGGCCCTGATTTCGTCGAGAAAAGCTCGTGTTTATGCTAATCGTTGGTGCCTACAGAGCTTCCCCTGATTCAAGATGGCGTCGCCGCATTCCCCCCGGATACACCTCCTATTGAACCGCAAAAGTCATGGGTGATGACTGCGCAGTATCGCACGCGTGGAAGTCGGATATCACGCTCCTCGCGATCGAATAGCGCCGCGATAGTTCCCGGCGAGGTCACCCCAGTCGAGAATAAAAGTCGACTCTCCTATATCGCTCCCGAGTCATCCTCATTCATGTTCGGTCGACGCGCTCGCGCATTTCGAACATACTTTATCCAGCAATTAGACGACTATCAACTATTTACCTCCTTTTCCAACCGAAGTTTTTCGGCCGCGCCCACGATCCTCAACCCCCCTATCACGCCTTCTAATGCCTCTCCTCTACCCACCTCAACTGACGATCACCGCTCCGAAACTACACCTTATTCCGATAATAACTCTTCACCTCCATATACATCTCTCCGAGACGAAACGGGACTGCAGATCCCGACTTTGTGCAACCAGTGGCAGCAGGCCTGCCGCAGAGCGATTGGCCTTTGGGAATACGCCAAGCACACTGCGCCTGTCTCTCGGGTGCAACCCCTAATTCAGCTAGGATCCAAATACCTGGAATCAATGCTTACGCCCCAAAACGCCACTGGCGAGCAATCAACAACACCAGTTCGTTCAGCGAAGAATGCGTCACTAGCGACCAACGCTAGTTCTGGTTCCACAGTCCAGACGCAAAAACTACACACAACATCGAGTGATCAGACCACAGACGCCGCTGCCCACACAGCAGAATTGCGGGGCAGCTGCATGGCTGTGGTCATTGGCCTCGTAGCAGGAATCATGTGGTTCTAACCAGATGTACTTTTTCTTGTCCATTATTTCCAGTCGAGGTCTCATGGTTTGTTGGCAAATGTGAGGCGTATGAAGTTTTACATGTATCGCCTGCTTTCTCTTTGCGAGGAATGGCGTTCGGTCTTGGAAGTTTTGACCGCCGGTATAGTAATTGTGTACGCTGGCGTTGTGACGAGTATGCTGTCGGGACCGTCTGGCCCTGATATGTGTTGGTTGGGACTTTGTATGGACGGCTCTGGTTTAGCCTCCAGTGGATCTTAATAACGATATCTACATCTCTCTTTAGATAACACTCTGATAGAAAGCGTATTGAGAATACCCCTCTGGTCTCTGAGACTCAATCCTGCTAAATCTAGTAGTCATGCGTAGTCGGTGTCGCAGTTTAAGACGTGGGCATGAGCTGCTGTTTACCTCCATGCTCTCCGGGCCTTAGCAAAGTGCATCTTGGTCGCAAGAATGTACATTATGTGAGCCATGGCGCTGAATCTGGCCGAGTTGCTTATAATTAGAGTTGGGTGGCACGCCACAGTCGCGTCTGAATCGTCACTTTGGGCCTTCAGCTGGTGAACCTTCAGCCGCGCCCTGATGTTGAGCAGAGGCTTACAACATGGTTCATTTTCATCCTCACCATTCTTCTTTGGCATGCCCGGAAGAACGCCTGACAGCCCTAAGGATGAGTGCTTTGACTCAATCAGATTGAGAGTGGAAAGCCAACAGAATTGGCTAGAAATCCCAAACGAATCGTTATCTTAACTTTGGGTAAGATTCGTACACAAAAGCCGACCTCGGGATCAATGTGATGCATTCAAGCCTCAATGACTTGGCAGGTGGGGGCCATTCATTCGCACTTCGACTCGGTCGCCGATCTCCAGTTTCCTCTTGCTCATGTTCACACACGATCCCCAATACCTGGATGACCAGGGCTTTGCCGAGTACGATCGAAGTATCAGTCTGTCCGATCGCTAGGATCCATGGCTCAAACAGTGCCAACCATACCTCTTACACCATCACCCCCGCTTTCTACAGGCGCCACTATCGGAACAGGCGTTGCGCTACCGATAATTCAGCAGAGTCAAAGTCTTTGGGAAAACGCTGTACAGACTATTCCCGAGACTGAACTCTCTTTGATTGAACTTAAGAAACCGGAGAAACGAGGCATTCTTGAGGATGTCCTCGCCCTGGCGCAGCAGCGAAGGGAAGAATGCTTGCGCAAAAGATGGCGCATCAGGCGAAAGAACGGTTCTATCATCATCCTGCGAGATGTCTTTGAGAAGGTGATTGTCTGGATCAATAAGTTCAAAGAAGTAGGGGATATTGCAGTGCAATATGACCCGACACATGCATCTCTACCCTGGGCTGGTATCCGGATGATCCTTCAACTGACAATCAACGACTCGAGCATTTTTGGCGCTATGTTGCAGGGTGTTGATGCTATTGCGAAGATGATCACCCGATACGCCATTTTCGAGGGTATCTACCTCGCATCGCATGTACTCACTCCAGCCGAGACACAGCTAGCACAATCGCTTACCAAGTTGTATGCTTCAATCTTGGTCTTTCTTGGGAAAGCACTCAACTATTATTCCAAGAATACGGCAGTGCGGTTAGCCAAGAGTGCAGTCTCGTTTTCAGAGAACAACATCGACGATCTTTTGAGTGAGGTCTATACAGCAGAGAAGTTCGTCAGCCAAGACGCACACCTAGTCGACGCTGATCGACACCAAGCTATGGCTAGTATAATACAACACACGGAGGCCATGGCAATCGACATTACTCAAGCTGCGCAATTCATGTCAGGGGTGCATCCAATGCTAGATAGTGCATCTCAGACGCAGATGCAGCACCTGACGTCCGCGCTTTTAGACCTAGAGCAACCTATTCTCCGGATGTCTGGCTTGTTGGTCGACTGGAAAGACCAACTTGATTCCAACAATCGGTCAGATGTTCTGAACTGGATATCGAATGTTCCTTATAAGCACCATCATCGAGCGGTTCGAAAAGGCCGCCTTGAAGACACTTGTCTATGGCTGTTGGAGAAGCCAGTGTTCTCCGCCTGGCAAACAACGAGCTACTCCTCTATTCTTTGGTTACATGGTATTCCGGGCTCGGGAAAGACAAAGTTGATGTAAGTTCTATTTAAACTTGCAGAAAGCATAATCTCATTAATATTTTACACTAGATCTTTGGTGGTAGACGACCTCATTGCGCAAGGAGAAAAAGATTCGACATCGGCCCCAATCGCATACTTCTACTGCGCCAGAAACCAAATGGAGCCCGAACGTGCGGACCCAGAGCATATCCTTTGCAGTATTGCACGGCAACTTGTCTGCAAATCAGTGGAACAGCCAATACATCAGGCTGCATTGAAGAAGCACAAAGAGTTTGTCAAGGAAAGCCCACAACCAATGAAGCTGTCGATTGAGGATGCGATTGAAATGATCTTGGCCGTGTTGGACGAGGTCCCGGCTACTATCGTCATCGATGCTATGGATGAAGCGGATGCCACAAAACGGCACGAGCTCATGGATGGCCTTGAAACTATCATTCAGCAGTCTTTGAACGTGGTGAAGATATTCGTCTCTAGCCGTGATGAAATTGATATTGTCTGGAGACTTGAGCAGTCTCCAAATCTATATGTGCATGCAGCCGATAACTCGGATGACATCGAAAGGTTTGTGATAACTGAAGTTGATGTGGCTATTCGCTCTCGTCGGCTGCTTGGGGGTGTGGTATCTGATCACTTGCGAGAACTGATCATCAATCGTCTGACCTACGAAGCTCATGGAATGTAAGTATTTCAGTAAAATTCTGATGGATCTTCTTGCTAATATCTACCAGGTTTCGATGGGTGACCTTGCAGCTGCAGAATCTTTGCGACTCGCGTCGAATTAAATGCGAAGAGGATATACTTCAAGAGCTGGGAAGACTACCCGCATCTCTTGCCGAGACATACGATATGATTTACACTCAGATCGCACAGTCAGGAACGCGTAGTAAGGCCGTTGGGGAGCGGGCTCTCAAATGGTTGATGGCCACGCAACGACCCCTGAAGATTCAGGAATTGCGAGCAGCAGTCTCGGTCGAGGATGATGGACATTACAGCCCGCTCACAACGCGTGATATACTAGCAATGACTTGCAACTTGGTTGTTGAAGATACCGAGTTGGGAATATTCCGTTACGCACATACCTCAGTGCTTGAATACCTTGAAAAACGGCCTGAGTTTGACGCATCACAGGTGAATGTGCTTTTGCTGGCGCGGTGCATTGATGTTCTTTTGCATTCACCC
This sequence comes from Penicillium sp. PF1803, assembly GCA_023626575.1. Taxonomy (NCBI): domain Eukaryota; kingdom Fungi; phylum Ascomycota; class Eurotiomycetes; order Eurotiales; family Aspergillaceae; genus Penicillium; species Penicillium sp. PF1803. The sequence goes on along the minus strand of JAMAGZ010000058.1, from coordinate 91,454 downwards.
ATTTCTGAACACTCGCAGTGTCCAAAGGATTCCGAGGCTTGTATCGAAAGCTCATTCGAAGACTATGCTTCGGAGTTCTGGCTACAGCACTGTGTCAGCTGCAGTGATCAGGACCGACAACGGGGGGCCTCATCCAAGATCAAAGCCTTTCTTTACAATGGTCTCCAAAAATCGGAAGCTCTCTACAATTGGGAGAAACGAATCCGATACTGGCGTTTATGTGACCAGAGGGGTAGCGTTGAATGGATCGTCTCTTTACTCTACCGTGAGAGTAGGCGAGGTCTGAAAAATCCTACGCATTGGTATCTCACCTGCACCATTGGCTTGACGGAGATAATCGAGGAATTTTCGATCTCCGAGATCAATTCTCTCAACACGCTTCTGCGCTTTTCCAAATCTGACGGGAAACTCAATCTCGAACTCTACCAAACAAAGGGCTTAGGTATGAACGGTCTGCACATGGCTATCATAGGCTCGAATGAGGCAACTGTTGATGCTCTCCTGCGGAAAGATGTGAGTATTTCACAGCGAACTGACAGCAATACAACGTGCTTGAGCCTCGCGACAACCCGGAACAACTCCGTAGTTGTCGACCTCCTCTGCGCTGCTGGGGCCGATCCCAACGAAAGCTGTCCCGTTAAGATGAAAAATACCGTGAATATAATCAATCAGGTTTTCCTCGATACACAGCCGAGTGAATCCAGTCGAAGGCCCCCAACTGCGATGGGTTTCCGTCAAAACACACGAACAGTTCTTCTCGATGAAGATATTGAAACGCCCCTTCATTCTGCTGCATTTTTCGGCAAGAAGCGCGCCGTCATGGCCTTGCTGAAGTGGGGCGCTGATATCAATGCTCGAAGCTGCCTAGGTTCAACTGTCCTGCACAAGGCGATGGAAGGAGATCATCAGCGAGTGGCGATAAATTTAATCAAGGCTGGTGCAGATGCATCAACGCCATTGCTGTATGGCCGGACACCATTACATCTGGCTGCGGCCATGGGTCAATCCAAACTGGCGGAATGTATTCTACAACATGGCGGAAATGCACTGGCCCGTGATGATTTCGGAAAGACTGCACTGGAAATTGCTCGGCGGTATGGTCATCACAGCATTGTGGAGATGTTGGAAAAAGCCGCTGCGAATATGTCCGCCGATGAAGCTCCAGGATCCTCGTATATTCTTGGTGCAACGATGGAAGAGTTTGAGGCTGCTGAGAGGGAGGAACGGGAGCTCAGCAAGGCGTATCTCGGGAATCATGAGCCTGAACTCTCAGATACGGAGGAGACTGTTGAGTATTCAATCCTGAGATCGGAAGCCACAAAATAGTCTAGTAGCTGAGTAGTTCCTTCCCAATGGACGATCGAGAGGGACCAGTATCTCAAACCATTGACACCCGTGGACGCGTTGCAATCTTTCATTAATTTAGCGAAATCGATAGCAGTCAGGAATCGATAGCATTGAATATAGAGAGAGATATGGCAATTTACTGACCGTCGACGCTCCGAGAATAAGATGCTCTGGTACTGACGCATTTCGATGAATGACTTTATTCTAGACCCTGAGTTCGAGCTAAGAATATTGCTAATGGGCCACACTCGCAACCGTTTCTAAGACACTGCGATCAACAATGTTCTAGAAACAAATTGCAATTCAAACAGTAATGACGAACGCACTCTAGAATTCTTCTCCCAAAACGTCATAAAGACAAAGAAAGAACCTGACTATCCTGTCTGTACTAAGCCATCGTAGCCATCGGTCGTGGCTCATATTTCATCAACGGAACCTGCCCCGAGTTTCTATCCCCGGCTAAAGGTTGATTGAAGTCCACAGCCTTCTTCGCCCGGCGCGCCTTTTTGATAAGCAGTCCAGGATGATAGATGATCAAAACAAGCAAAGTCAAAAACATAGGAAAAGCATCAAAGACGTAGATATATGCCTCCTTCGTATTGATATCCGCCGTCCGATTAGCGCCGAATTGAACCGTCCGAACAAGATTTCGAACCATGAGAGCGGCACAAGCAACATATAGCGTCCACATATGTCGCTTCCACATAAGATCCGGGTTCATCGTGAGGATAGGCGTAGGCATATTCTGAAGTCGACGATGAAAAGTCACCGCGATAGCCACGAAAAAGGCGAAGACGAATAACGAGAAGATCAATCCAGCGAGAACAACTTTCTTGCCGATATCCATGATGTTGGCGTCCCCGGTAACTTGGACCCCTGCACCGCCGAGTTGTGTGCAGAAACATAGGACGTCGTTCATGACGAATACGAATGTGAGCCATTTCGGGCGCATGCTGGAGAGATGTTCGGCGTCGAAGGCGCGGATCATGCGGCCGAGTACCATGTAGACTGTTGCCGCAACGAGGGGTGGTGCACATAAAATGAGCATTTCTTGTAGGGCCCATGAACTAATCTCCGTCCGGGATTGATGGGACCAGGCTCTGCCGTAGTAACCGAATGTTTCACCTAGTCGACTTGGTTAGACAAAGCCATTTTTCATTGAGATGGAGTATACCGTACAAATTCCTCCTAAGACTAGAGGTATGAAATATGCCGCGCGGAAGGGACACATCAAAACGAGGTGAACGACTGTTGCGATTCCAAAGATTGCCATGAAGGCATACCCGGCTGTTGCAGAGGGTGTGTATGGGTAGAACTCAACCCAGGGGCTCGAGCCATCGGTGCCATTATGGTAAACGATATCCATGACGGATTCTTGGTCAGAACAATGTTGAATGTTTAATTCTTGAACGACTATGCTGCCATATTTATTTCCAAGCCAATCTAAGTGGCACCCTGACGATGTATCCCTGAGTACCGAATCGGGAAATATTAAGAACGAATACGTGTGGGTCCAGTGGGTCTTTTAGTGATAGACCCACGCTTAAGTACTGATACATACCAAATATTTTCTTCTACTTGGTGCGAATAGAACCCTGGAAATTGTGTATTCAGGCAGATAGATACTTATTTTTAGTATTTATATTGAAATTTTTCTATCTATCAGCTCCACGTGTGATGTAAAGATGCCCCATAGAGAGCAAAGTTTAATCCTAGTATACTGGAATTGCCGTTTTACCGCCATACAAGCGTCACCCAATTCGCCAGGCTACAATCTACCAAGATGTTTCTTTGTAGTAGACTTGCATAGTTCCGTAGTGTAGTATATCATTCAAATTGGGGTATCATAATCAACTATCCTGCCGCACGCTCCGCAAAGGCCACTCAATCCAAGGTCGATAGTCCTGCTGAAGACACCCCGATATTCCCGACAATACATGCTCAGACCAGCCCTTCATAAACCAAACACTATCCATATAATTCAACATGACAGCCCAATATGCTAATATAACGAGCGCACGCGGCTCTTTCTGTTCCAATAGACCGACCAACTCCTCCGGCAAGCGATATAGCCAGCCAATCAGCAGATGCATCAAGCCAACGCCCGGATCTCTGATTGATCGTTTTTCGTAGACTTCTCGCATAATATCCAGCAAGTCTTTGATGGCGTTTGTGTACATAGCGCAATCTGCTTCGTCTGTTGTCTCTTGCTCGATGAGTCGCTGTAATGCTTCCACATGGATGGTATGCTCATGGAGTTCGATTCGCATATAATCACTCAATACGGGTTCTGTTCCATCGACATTTGGCTCCAAGATGCCACTGAATACCTTGGCATGATAGGACATGACAATGGTCCTCACACCACGCATGAGAACCTGCCATTCAGCCGCACCAGCATCACTGAAGATAAGATATTCGCCTGGTCGAGGACCACGACCGAAATAGTTGAAACAAATCAAAACAGCTGCCATGTAAATCCTTTGACAATTATCGGAATTGAGTTGTGATAGGACACTTGTGACCGTTCGAACGCCAAATGTGAAGTGACTGTCCGCTTGTTGGATGTATTTGTCACGCAACTCAGGATTCTTGTAAGCGAGATGAAGAGCGGAGAGAGCAAGGATGAGATGGAGAATTGAGGGGAATTCCATGCCCCACTGGACCATGTGATTCTGCCAAACCCCATTCCTGTCGCCGTCGTCCACCATGGTCTGGTATGTTGATATGGTATAGTTATGAAACAGATGTAAATCGGCCAGCGATATAGACTCGAAGGGTAAGAATTCGACTGGTGGCTCTGTTGGTTGGACCGGTGATTGAGGTTGGCCTTTGGGCTTGGATAATTTAAATGTCTGCTTTAGCCCTCCGTTGGAATATGCATATGGTCGGAATCGTCGAGAACGTGGTTGTGTGTTTTGTTCAGATGATGTTTCCGATATAGTCGCGCTTGGAGACAGTGTTTCTGAGGCTGGAGGTGTCGGAGCGATAACTGAGAACGAGCATTCAATGCCATGGTTATCGCAGTTGGTGCAGATTGGTTTCTTCTCGTCGCACTGTGGAAGGTTGTCCTCGTCGTCAGTTACGCCAACCAGGCTGATCCAAGGCTTTCGCCGAGGGAAACAGAATAATGCACGAAGAATGTTCAACATGATTGATGATAATAAAAAGGCCCGAGATCAAGTCAAGTCATACGAGGAAACGCAAGGCATGATATAGTCTTACCTTGATACGCCGCTTCTTACAATTTGCACAACCAAGTCGCGACTTCCGGTGCGTCCGCCGGGATCTAAAGGGCTTCCCACCCGAGAAATCCATATCCCGCGTAGTTTAAGAAATGGTCGTATTCGTTCGTTTTAATGCCGTTAAAGGCTGCAGCCTGCTGACAACCTTAATGCATCAATCCAGGGATTGTAACAACTAGTGTCAAAATAGAATAGTTAGACAAGGGTCGAGACAGTGATCGACAAGCTTTTCGTTGGACTATTCCTGTTTCTTCTGGTCTCATAGGTGGATGCCCAGGAAGAAGGGGATACGGATACGCAAAAATCTCCTCTTTGAACGTGGTTGCGAGGTTGGACGGACAACGAATGGTGGTTGGTTGGAAAGGTATTGTGGGTGGGGTACGGTGGAGGGCTCTGGAAGGTGGCGTTTCCAATACCTTCTACATTATGCATCAACACACTCGAAATAGGTAGTTCAGTCTGCTTTCGAATACTCCTGAATCTCTTTCTGAATCTCTTTCTGAATCTCTTTCTGAATCTCTTTCTGAATCTCTTTCTGAATCTCTTTCTGAATCTCTTTCTGTATCTCTTTCTGTATCTCTCTCTCTTTCTGTATCTCTTTCTGTATCTCTTTCTAGGCCTTCCTTTATATCTCTCTCTACTAGATTTGAAGATAAGGAGGGACTCAAACTCAATTCAAATATAGGAAGAGACCAATATAGAAGAAAAATAAACAGGCTAATTCATTATTCACAATCTTCGTTATTCAAATTCAGATAGATAAGGTAAGCAGAAGGTAGTGCTTGTCCAAAAACTTTCACATCATCAACATCAAGGCATTTCAACATTTACAGACGAGCCCGGCCCTGGCTACCCGAGTAAACCACATCAAAGCGGTCCAGGTTCATGACCTTATCCCAAGCAGACACAAAGTCGCGCACGAACTTAGTCTGGCCATCGTAAGAGCCGTAAACCTCAGCCAAAGCACGCAGCTCGGCGTGGTGACCGAAGATGAGATCGACACGGGTAGCCTCCCACTTCTTGGCACCGGTCTTGCGGTCGACACCCTCGAAAATCTCGTTGTTGTTGTCGGTGGGCTGCCAGATGGTGTTCATGTCGAGCAGGTTGACGAAGAAGTCGTTGGTCAGCTGGCCGGGGCGCTGGGTGAAGACACCGAGGTTGGAGCGGTCGAAGTTGCCGTTCAGGACACGCAGACCACCGACCAGGACGGTCATCTCGGGGGCGGTAAGGGTGAGGAGCTGAGCGCGGTCAACGAGCATGTGCTCGCTGCGGACGCGGAGCGAGGACTTGCCGTAGTTGCGGAAACCGTCGGCAACGGGCTCGAGGAAGCTGAAGGAGTCGACGTCGGTCTGCTCCTCGCTGGCATCCATACGGCCGGGGGTGAAGGGGACGGGGATACCGGCGGCCTTCTCCAGGGCGGCGCAACCGGCCAGGACGATGAGGTCGGCCAGGGACACGCGCTTGTTGCCGGTCTGGGAGCTGTTGTACTTACGCTGGATGTCCTCGAGGACGGTCAGGACCTCGCGCAGCTGGGTGGGGTTGTTGACCTTCCAGTTGTTCATGGGAGCCAGGCGGATGCGGGCACCGTTAGCACCACCACGCTTGTCACCGCCACGGAAAGTGGAGGCAGAAGCCCAGGCAGTGGAGATGAACTTGGTGGGCTCAACGCCCGAATTCAGAATGTGACGCTTCAGCTCAGCAGCATCCTCCGTGTCGATGAGAGGGTGGTTGACAGCGGGGATGGGGTCCTCCCAGAGGAGAGTCTCCTTGGGAACCTCAGGGCCGAGCCAGCGGGCACGGGGACCCATATCACGGTGGAGAAGCTTGAACCAGGCACGAGCGAAAGCGTCGGCAAACTCGTCAGGGTTGGCCAGGAAGCGGCGAGAGATCTTCTCGTAGGCGGGATCGTAGCGCAGAGACAGATCGGTGGTCAGCATCCTAGGCTTCTGGGTCTTGTTGGCGTCAAAGGCATCGGGGATGGGCTCGTCGTTGGTCTTGGCAACCCACTGGTTGGCACCAGCGGGGGACTTAGTGAGCTCCCAGTCGTACTTGAAGAGATACTCCAAGAATTGGTTGCTCCACTTGGTGGGAGTGCGGGTCCAGGTCACCTCCAGGCCGGATGTGATGGCGTGAGGACCCTTACCAGTGCCGTGGGCGTTGGTCCAGCCAAGACCCTGCTGCTCAATACCGGCCGCCTCGGGCTCCTTGCCGACGTTGTCAGCGGCGGCAGCACCGTGAGTCTTACCGAAGGTGTGGCCACCGGCAATCAGAGCGACGGTCTCCTCGTCGTTCATGGCCATGCGGGCAAAGGTGACGCGGATATCACGGGCCGCAGCAACAGGGTCAGGGTTACCATCGGGACCCTCGGGGTTGACGTAGATGAGACCCATGATGACAGCAGCAAGGGGGTCCTCGAGATCACGAGTGCGGATGTCGCTCTGCTTGGCGGCATCTTGCTCGGTCTCGGCCTTGTAACGGATGTTATTGGTGAACCACTCGACTTCACTGCCCCAGTAGACGGACTCATCGGCCTCCCAAACATCGGCACGGCCACCGGCGAAACCGAAGGTCTTGAAGCCCATGGACTCCAGGGCAACGTTACCAGTCAAGAGCAGCAGATCGGCCCAAGAGATCTTGTCACCGTACTTCTGCTTGATGGGCCACAACAGGCGGCGGGCCTTGTCGAGGGAGACGTTATCCGGCCAGCTGTTAAGGGGAGCAAATCGCTGCTGACCCTGGCCACCACCACCACGACCATCGAAGACACGGTAGGTACCAGCACTGTGCCACGCCATACGAATGAAGAGACCACCATAGTGGCCAAAGTCCGCAGGCCACCACTCCTGAGAGTCGGTCATCAGGTCTTGCAGGTCCTTCTTGACGGCATAGTAGTCGAGACTCTTGAAAGCAGTAGCATAATCAAAGTCCTTGTTCAATGGGTTGGTTGCCTCGGTATGCTGGCGCAGAATGTTAAGCTTCAGATTCTCGGGCCACCAGTCGCGGTTGCGAGTGCCGTGGCCAGCCACGTTGGCAGACTTGTGTACTGGGCATTCACCCATATTGATGTATATTTTATGTGGGAGGGAGGGAGAGGAGGAGGAGAGAATTGAGAGATGAGGGTTGATTTTTGGGAGAGAGAAACGAGAAAACAGGAAAAGTCGTCCGGCAGCCGAGGGAAGCCCCCGCACTTTATAAAGTAGCACCCAGGTTACCAGGTTACCACCTCAACCACGGAGCGAATGACGGGAAACACATTACCGTGAGAGAGTCTCGATCTGGGCAAATCCTCGGGAAAAGAGCCCTCTTTGTCAGCTCTTTTTCGTTCTGGGCCACTGCTGATTCCTAAGCTCGCAACTGCGATTGGGCCAGACCGCCGCTGCCGGAATGTGGAGAGCGGGGGAGAGAAGGTCGCCTGCGGGGGATTGCGCTTGCGAATCAAATGGCCCGGCGATCCCCGTGTTGGTCTCTTGAATTGGCTTGACTATTAATTGACTCTGCCTGTACGAAGGCTCTTTGTTAGCCCTGTGAAGATCCTTGCATCTTATTCCGAGCCCTTCTCACTATGCAGTTGCCCCTCACGGGGGACCTCGGAGGTTGCTTTGGCCCCCCTCTTCCGTGCTCAAATACCCTCGCACCAGCAAATGGAATCTCCTGGAATCTTTCCGGGACATCTTTTCTGGAAACAGATGATGCTCGAGCCAGGTGGCGGTCGTCCGTGTCATGGTTTAAGGTGCTCGCTATTCGCAATACTCGTTCCTTATTTCAACATCCTGCTGGTCGCGTCGGAGAATCAGACTGATGGAGAGATATAGATCGATAGAGCTATATCGAGTAGCCATGCTCGCTCATTCCCATGCAACTATCATACGATCTACCGGAATAAAACTGCTTGTATCCAGCCTGGGCATCATTGACGCTGCGATCGAGAGACTGAGATGGCAAGATCGGTAAATGACGTCAGCATCTACGTAGGTACTGTGCTCGATGTAATAATTGTTCGCTACAAAATTCGCGAAATGTCAAATGCGGCTCATAAAAGTGTATTTCGAGAACAATGCGTGAAAGATAGGTTTTTCACACAATATCCACGAAGACTATGGTAAAAAGTACAGTACACATCTGCCGCTTGGTGTCCATCAAAGGATCATGGAGCTTGCCGCATATACTGTACCGTTTAGGCAGTCCGTTCCGAGAATCATGGAATGGGACCCGATCACGTTGAGAGTGGGGACGGCCTCAACCAATTTCTGCTTCCGTTCTGGTTCCGATCGAGTAATCAGAATTAGTTCGAGACCATCATTGCGACGGGACGGGCCTGGACATCGATTCGGGATCTCATAATCAACTGCCATGAATAATAATATTTACAGTAACTAACTATTAATCATTGGACCTGGCCAGCCCGACGATATCAAACTACATCAGTATGTGATTCCTAATCCGTCAAAGCTTGATGAAGCCTAAATTCTTGCCTGCGGAAGCTACGTATTATTCTTTCCGAGTAGGTACTTGACTATTGCCTGGCTTGTACCTAAAGCAATGGTCACTCAGTTTCATCCATTTACTTTCTTTCCTTCATCTTCCTGTCCTCGATTATCATACGTTTCCACAAACAACGCAGACACGAATCCGGCAGTAGCAAAGGCTAATGCCAACTGGAAAGCTCCATACAGAGCATCCAGATAACATGGATCCCCCTCCTGACAGCTAGACCCCGTGTTCAGCATATTCTGGTTCATCCGGTGGTAGAACAGAGCACTGGCAGCTGAAAGTCCCACGGTCGCCCCAGTCGACCGAAAGGCATACAACGCAGACGTGGCAGTGGCATGTCTCTCATGCGGTACAGAATGCAGCAGAGCCAAGATTAACATCGTCAAGGCCCCGCCCATGCCAAAGCCTTTGCATAAAAGATACAGCTCTGGAAGGATCATCGGCGTGTGAACCGAGATAAAAGCAAAGCCCATCGATGCCAGCACTAACAGGAGAGTCATGGTATATCGGAAAACACCGTATTTTCCAGTCACTCGGATGACCAGCCCGACCAGGCAAGACCCGAGTCCAGCGCCAATGGAGTCAGGCAGAAGACGCAGTCCGATTTGGCTGGTGGGATGACCCAGCATCTTCATGTACAACGGGACATAAAATGTGAGCGCATAGAATGCCATTGACATGAACCAAGCAGTCAGACACGCAGCCACGACCGTCCGTTGACGGAACAGCGATAGTGGAATGATCGGTTCTTTGGCCCACCGCCACTCAATCAATATAAAGCCAGCGAGGAGAAATAACCCAAGCGGAACAGTAATCGCGAATAAGCCAGTGACAAGCTCGGGTCCGTCATGGTTCAGCCCGACAAGGAGCAGTACCAGAGACGCGACCAAAGTCGCAGCACCAGCAAAGTCAACACGCCTCGATAACTCCCGCCAACTCCGTATATCATCGGTCCCCGGGACAAACATCGCAACTCCAATCCCAGAAATCAGCGAAACAGGCGCAATCCCAAGAAACGCCCATCTCCAACCAACCGCATCATTAACAGCACCCCCGATCACAGCCCCAAGTCCCATCCCCGCCGTATAAGCCACCGCCCCAGTCCCCTGCCATATCCCACGTTTCTTGAGAGGAATATTATCCGATGCGATAAACGTAGCAATCGAGATACATCCCCCACCACCAATCCCAGTGACAACGCGCGCAGCAATGACAACGACCTTCGACCTGGCAAGCCCGCAGACAAGATTCCCGATTGTAAACATACAACACGCGCAGCAAAAACTAGCTCTCCGACCGAAGATATCGCTTAATTTCCCGCTGAGTGGCTGTGTAGCCGTCAGGCCAATTAGGTATCCGGAGCCGAGCCATGATATGAGGCTGAGGGAGTGGAAGTCGTTGGCGATTGTGGCGGAGAGGGTTGATGTGATGGTGCTTTCTGCGGCTGCGAGGAAGGTCGCGATCCAGGTTGAGATTATGCCGGCTATGATGGTTGGTCTGAGTGGTGTGTTGTCGTCGTGGAGGGGTTGATATCCTGCTGTCGACGCCATGGTTTATTCATGTCTGGGGCGCGTGTGGAGGGTTTGTGTGTGGCACCGTCATTTGGGGGTCTTGATGCAGGACTCCGCCAGGGGGCTGAAGAGGTTCTTAAGGAGTGATCTACATAACTAAGGGATAAAGAAGAATTTATACGTCGAATGCGAATCCCGAGGTGCCCAATCGGAGTCCATTGGTTCATTCTGATACCCTCCGATTGTACTTTTTTTGCCCTGCGTTACTCCGTACCTTGGCTGATACAATGGATATTGCTTGTTTCTAGATGCATATAGTGCAATAGGAGTTTCCATATGCAGGCCGACAAGTGCCATTGCAGGAAAATTAATTATTGATCGCATTCGGAGCCACCGGTCACCCTCTTATTTGTTTCGTAGACCTTAGGCACAAACGCGTTCTGATCAGGCGTTTTCAAGGCAAATTTCACTTTCGTTGATATTCGAAGAGCGTGGGCTTGACCCTCGGTGATGTCCTTGTGAATTCTTTGAATTTCATTTATTAGTGGTCTTACCAGAGCTCTGGAAATGGCTCTTCCTAACGCTCATTTTAAATTATACATGAATGATCCGCCGAAATCTGTTCGATATAATAGTCGAAGTGAACTTCATCAATAGACTATCTGTTTGGCCTCGTATCCTTGGCAGACTGGCAAAAAGTGTTCAGGTCGGATTTGCTTGTGAATTCTCGAATCTCTGCGTCCATAGCCTCCCCATTGACACGTCATAGCAGTCAAGAATCGCGTTTCTGATCTTGGCCGAGGCATGAATGAGTCGTAGTGCAATTACAAAGTTGACTATGCTGTATGATGACAAACTACTAAACCTCATTGATGCTTGTTCCGTGGGCCAAACTTGATGACAGTCCGCTAGCCTAATTTGGTAATGTAGTTGTGGGACCTGCATTGTGATTCGTTCGACAACCGGACAGAACAAGTATGTAGTGTCGATTTTTTTTTCTTCACATTTTAACTTTAAATTGGGTCTTAACAATAGATGACAAGACGCTAGCTTAATGAGGCAGAATTGTGACTTAAATTCGGGGTTTGAGATTAGTAGCTCCATGGCTTCTCGGACTTATGGCCTCCATTAAGTCCAAGATTCGTGATTGTGTGCTCAAATAAAGGTATAAGAATGGTGCTCATGTTCATGGATCTCTTTGACAACAACATTCTTTTTCGGTCAAGTCATCTAAACAATCTATCCGATTCCAAGCATATCAGCTGCAATGTCTGTCCCGCAAATCCTTCGCTCCGAGGTCGTTCTGGAGAAGTATGGCAAATCGCTTGCTGGAAAGACAGGTAACCTTTGATTAAATTGCGGCTTTGGTTGATCTGGACTAATTCATCTGTTTCAAACAGTTTTGATCACTGGTGTCTCAGAGCAGTCCATCGCCGGTGAACTTGCCATCCAGCTGGCCGCCGCCGGTCCGAAGCTCCTAATCCTGAGTGCACGTACCGAGTCAAATGTAGCTCCAATCATCAAACAGATCAATGAGTCTAATCTCAATGTTGAAACTTGTTTTCTCAACATGGATCTCGGCGACTTGAGCAAAATTCGCCAGGCAGTTCAGGAGGGCCTCGCGGATGTGCCCAAGATTGATCATGTGGTCTTTGTAGCTGGCGTGATGGCCTGTCCTTTCTCCAAAACCAAGGATGGCTTTGAAATGCAGTTTGGCGTCAATTATCTTGCGAACTTCCTTCTTGTGAAGCTCCTCCTGCCGAAAGTTCAGGCAGCTGGCCCGGAGTCCTCGATTATCATTACGTCGAGTGTTGTGATGAGACAAGGCAAGGTTCACTTCGACGACCTTGGTTTCAGCGTGAGTCCTGAGCAACATTTCCAGTGTCATCAGGCATATCGAAAAGTTGACCCTCTTCATAGGACGGAACGACCTACGAGCCATGGGCCGCGTACGGTCAGTCCAATGCCGCACGCACCATGTTCGCCAAAAGCCTTGGCGAAAAGTTGAAGAGCCAAGGCATCCGTGTCTTTAGTATTGATCCTGGCTGTACGTTTATCACTTCCATATCACATGCGTAGTTAGAAGACTAATTTCACTAGCTGTCAATTCCGGCTTGCAAAGACATTGCCCTCCAGGCTTCATGGAAATGGTCAAGGAGTGGGAAAAGCCTGGCTGTAAGTCACAAGATTTTGCCCAACACGGGGATCCATACTCATATTCAAACAGCTCTTGTGGATGCGGATGGAAACAAGTTTGACATGCAACCGTGGGCAACTCGGTCGGAAGGAGCGGCGACTATCATCACAGGAATGATTGATTCCACAATCTCAGGTATGTACCAGCTATTCTCACTCAAAGCATTGTGCTGACGCATTTGGTTTTAGTGGTTGACTATAACGGATCGTTCTTGAGCCAAAATGCCGTGGCAAATGATCACATGCACTCGCATGTCCGAGACGAACAGAATATTACGCGTCTTTGGGAGATTAGTGAGGAGATGATCCAGGAGAAGTATACATGGTAGAAATTTTTGCGATAGAGAGTATTTTTCTTACCCTCTTATCATTCAATTTCATGAATGAAGTGATCGCGTGGCTCGAAGAATTTCAAGGGCTTCTCCCCTCGCTTCCTCCTCCAATAATTTGTAGATATAAGGAGCTCTGGAGAGTCCTTCAACATCCAGCTCCATTTTATCACCACTTCCTCTGACAGTTCGTAAGCAAATGGATCCCACGATTCGCCCCAGACGATCAATCCAACTTTCCCTGTAGAACAACTTAGGCCATAAAGATCTGCACAAAGTTCCTCGTCGTCGTATTCAGCCATTCTCACGATCAAACTATTTCGAAAGGATTGAACAGGCAGGAGGTCAATCCATGGATGATGAATGATTTGCCTTTGTGCCGAGCTTGGCTGTAGGCTAGGCGGCAGGTTAAAAGTGATCGGACCAGCAATATTGAATGATGACGCGATATCTTCACTTAGAATATCCATCGTAAGGTCCATGGTGGCAGCATTTTGGAACATGGCTCGCAAGATGTTGAATTGTGTCACGGAGTGAATAAGACCCGGCGAAGGCGATAATTTGCCAGCGGCTTCGACAATTTGCCTCTTTAATTGATTAAAATATCGCACTGGCGAAATTTGAGAGGTGCCACATGTGAACGGGCCTGTGTGGTCTTGGCTTATTGGTGAGTTTTCTGGTGTTAGAGTCGATTCTGGCGTCTCCTTGTCGCGAACATCTTCTCTCGCAGGAGAAAAACTAGCTTCGTTGGTGTAGATAATCCAACGTTGTCTTCGCTGCTCTCTTTGGTTTTCTGCCTGCTTTCTCTTGCCTAAATATAGATGAGCCAGCTGTCAGAGGGGAAAAGGGTCGGTGCCACTTACGGCTGGCACGTTGGTTGAGGCGGTTCTGTAGCCTTCGTCTAGAGGCAGGATCTAGTGGCTCCGTCGATTCCCTTGTTTCGGGCTGTTTTGGGGACAATTCTTGAATCATAATGCGCGATACTGGATGGATGCCGGGTCATTGAAGGAAGGTTGTTAGGGAGGCGGGAGTAAGCAGAGATAGCGCATCGGAAATAAGCACCTAAAGCCGCGACCCTCGTATTGATGCGAGCCACGGCACTGATTGGGAACTGTGTTTTACATGGAAGATAATTCATAAATCCCCGAATGATTTCTGGCTCAAGTCCTGGCTCCACAATAATGTCTGTATAAAGAAAGTCTGATATTACAGGGTCATCTTTGGAGTTTGTTTTATTCTCCTACGAAGCCCAAGCCAAAAGTTGCGGTCGTCTTCGAATTTGTCTAGATGGATTTCCAGCAAATTTCCCGAGGGCGGCCCACTTAAAGGTGCATGGAGGCATCTACAAAGCTGTTGTCGCTGACAGGAGAAGGCAGTATGCCGGACATGACTTTAACAGCCGGAGTGGTGGCCGCAAGAAATTGCTAAGAAATATGTGGTTCTCAGCCTGGCAGCCTCCCACTACAGTGAGTACTTCGGATTAAACACCTTTCCACGTTTACGCGCAAAGGAATCGGTTCTGAAGAGAAGCATTATTGTTTGCCTTGGCGATTATAGCAGTCTCTTTATCCCTAGAGATCTGGCTCTGAAGGACAAGAAGCCAGACAAAAAAAAACCAGGTCCTACATTCTACATCAGGCAGCCTAAATCTATCCTATTTGGAAACACTACTCAAACTTATCTGACGTAATCAAATTTTTTTGGAAAATATAAATAGATAAGAAATGAGCTACTTAAATAACGAGTCCTTTACAGAAACGCTCTCCTATTTTCCTATTCTTCAAAAGAAACGGCTTTGGTTAAGCGAAGATCCGGGATTCCGATTCGAACCCCGGTCGGCGATATCATCACAAGCTACCCACTTTCAACCCACTATCCCTTTTTCATCCCTCTCTAAAATCTTCGCTCTGCTGTAATAGCCCAGCATTAAGTCTATCTCTGGAATTACTCCCTCTTTTGTGAAATGGCGCCTCAACATCTTGCTCGATTGACCCTATTCACCCGTGCTGGCTGTGGCCTATGCGACACCGCCAAGCACACTGTGATGCAACTCCAGAAACGACGGCCCTTCGAATATGTTGAGAAGGACATTATGGACGCCAAGAACAAGCTTTGGAAGGATGTATACGAGTTTGATGTCCCTGTTCTACACGCCCAGGCTGTCAAAAATGGGTTACCTAAGGAGGCAGAGCTTTCCGACGCGCGGAAGCTGTTCCATCGATGGACCGAGCAGGAGGTCGAGAAATTGGTCGACGACGCAGAAAAGTGAGCTTAACGGTCGCGCTATCCGAATTACCGAGCGTTCCCCTTCAACACTTGTTCCCTAGGGTCTCAATTGCCTTGGTATCGCCTGCATAATCTGTGTCTCGACTATCAATCCACTGTATCTAATAGGAGGTTGTCAACGTTCCGACCGTGACATGACTTTGTGTTGACCCGCAAAATATGTCTCAACACAACAGCCCTGTTTCGTCGCAATTCTGTTGTGCTATAACGTGTCTGTAGCCTGGTTGATGTAGTCAGGCTGCAATGTTTTGATCAATTTTAGAGTTGATAAGAGGTGGAATTAACGAGGTATCTGATCCTACACAAATTCCAATACAAGTTTTAGACTGGGTCGTGGTACCTATTGATAAGAGTCGATTGACTGTGGACGTTTGCTGCGACTGCTTCCAAAAGCATAGGTATTCACCCTAGACCCAGGTCCAAGCTCTGAAAGCTTTAGCCATGCGAAACTTGAGGAAATTATACAATGGATGTATGTACATTGCAGCTCTTGAGGTGGGTGCACAACATTGCGTAAGAAGATTTGACAGTTCAATGCATCATGCTACCTATAAATACCGCAAGTTCTGATAGGAGTCAAAAGAGACCAAGGACTGCCAGGTCACCTGTGCCACCGAATTCAGGAGTAGATAGACACGATAGGTCTCTGTAGTGTGTAAATATATGCGTGTGTATGTGAATCGGTTGACAGTAGCAGCAAATTAGCAATCGAGATGGAAACGGAGCGTTTAACTTAGTTCGGCCTATGGCGGAATATACGGTGCTGACCAATTTATTTATATTATTATTATTGTAGAGGAGCAGGGAGGAAGTTTATAGAGAGTGCAAGGGATTTATAAGGTTGCTATGTGTATGTATGAACGTCACCTACCGAAGAAAGGAATAACTATGCCTGAGTTGGGAATAATAGGGTGTCAGAGCTAAACTACTCGTGTTTCGACGGCAGAATCAGAGCGGTGAAGCTAGTTCAACGGCAAGGATCAAAACCAAGGTTACTCCGCCATGGGTGGGTGAATAGGGTCAACTGAGCGAGATATCGAGGCCACATTTAATAATAATAGGGGTTATTTCGAAAGTAATATAACTATTGGAGCTAGTAAAGAAGGAAGAACAATTTAAAAAGTAATAAAATGCTTGGCGTTGGTGGGAAAGGCATAATCGCGATGAGATCATGTTACAAAAACTTCACCACACACCTACGGGGGTTCGAACCCCGGATCTTCGCTTAACCAAAGCCGATTCTTCTGAAGAATAGGAAGATAGGAGAGCGACGCCTTCCCACTGGGCCATAGGTGCGATTTATTTCATCAAAGAACTTATAGTTGGTATCATTATAATTTTGATATCGGCCGGGACGACCCGGACCAGCTTGAAGTGAACCTTCCGAGCTTTACCCTAACTAAATCATGGTACCCATGACCTACCTAGCGTTTATCTAGTAGTATTAATAGCCTAAATAGACTACCGTAGACTGCCTATTCTATAGGCTGAACGAATACTTCTAGGTTGCGTTCAATTAGTCTTAAGTCTTGACCCCGAACCTTGTCTGAATCCTTCTTGTATTTCTATCAACTTAACCTCTCTAACACACTCTTTGTCTGCTATAGCTATCAATATTGAATCAAGAATGAGCGGTGTAACCTATTTTCCTAGTGTAGTCTCCTCAAAAATAAATTCAAATGAGAGGAAATGCAGACACACTATATTAGTAATGCTGCTCGCTGAAGATATGTCACATGGATAAAAGAATCACATTTTGGCCAAACTTTGGTAAATAAAACGTAGTAGTAGCATGGTGGTGACCATCCTCAAATCCTTGCTGTTTTCATTTTGCTTTTGATCCGTCTCGTCATTTTCTCTTGCCTAATAGAATTTCTAGCTGCCCGAGGCTCATCAGTTCATGGTTCGCAAACATATTAGCCATCAAGGAATCACTAACTTCGCGAACCAATCATGTTTGAGGTGTATATGCAACGGTGCCTAGTTTCAACCGTAAGCGCTTGGTGACTTTAAGAAGCACGGACGGTTCACGTATTTCAGCTGAAAGCTGATTACCCTCGCCTCACGAGAAACTGCAAAGACCTAGACCAGCTGTAGAAATCGCACTAAGAGACTGTCTCTCACGAGTACTATGGCTGCCAAAGTCGCACCCCGTCTGGCTTGTGCGTGCGAGAACGCTAAACAAGACTTTTTGTTTTCGTTAAAGATCCATCTCTTTTCAACAGTGTATCCAATATCAAATTCATCGATGAAGTTCACGCTTTCACCGCTCAGCTTTAGAGCAACCAAAGTAAACTTCAAGGTTTACGGAATCTTCGCAACATCGCACCGTACCTGGACCGACTCAAACAATATGCTGGCGTTATCGAAGTGTTCATTCAAGCAAAGCCCGATATTCTGGCGCTCATATGGGGACCCATCAAGCTCCTTCTGCAAATGTCGGATAATTTGACGCATTCCTTCGATGCTATTGTTGAAGCGATAGCTAGTATCTGTAACAAGCTCCCTGTTTTCGAGGCTGACACCAATATTTTCGAGACTATCGATCGAGTGCTTGATGTACTGGTGTTATTCTACAAAGATATCTTGGACTTTTATGAAATCGTGTTAATTTTTTTGCAGCAAATCGTCTGAGTTTCGTGCCTTACGATCGCTTCATGTTTCCTAAGTATTCTCTGGGTTGGGTCATCGTTTTCGATTCGGTGTGGCCAAGGTACAAAGCAAAGATCAACGTTCTCGTCCCCAATATCGAACAACATTCTATATTGATGAGTGGTTAAATTTTCATCGCATCCATAACATCCGTAAGCCGAGGGCCAGCGGTTCAGAGCGTCCATATGCTGCTGTTGGTGGCCGACGCAAACCTAAATGCTTCTTCAATCTTTGCATTCAATGAAAAAAAGACCAGGCCATGCGGTGTTCTCTACATTAATTTTATAGAACAGGAAGCCTATGAGAATAAAGAAGGAGTTATGTTAAACTCTACTGTTCTTGATTGTGAGTAGAGAATTAAGAGGAAGAAATAGGAGAAAGGAAGAAAAGAGAATAAAGGAGGAGAAAAATGGAAGGAAAAGGAAGATAAAGTAAGAGATATGGAAAGCTAAGGAATACAAAGAATATCGGATATAGAGGGGAAAAAAGGGGGAAAAAAAAGAGGAAAGGGGAAGGGAAAGAGGGAGAGGAGAAGGAAAAAGAGCTAGAACCACTAATCTAGATTGGGATGGGTGCCGTCAGGACGGGTGCTATTTTTCGTTAGTCCATGAGAGTCGCCAGGGAGGTAAATACGGTAAAGAACCGAGAACAGGGATGAAAGGCAAAAGATATAGGTGCGTCATAAGAAATCTGAGAAACAGAGCATAGGGGAGAGATGCAAAGTGAGGGTAAGGATCTGTAAGCACACGAGAAAGCGTGAACGATATACAACTTGCAGACTAGACATGGAACAGTAGCCACGGACAGGTTGACAGGGAACCTCTCAAGGAGACAGAGAGCAGAAAGAACAACAAGCAGGCTATCGCGGGCAAAGGCTTGGAAACGGAGCTGTGGACATGTATCAAGGAGCGAATGTCATTTCTCCAAAAATATTACTTACATTCGGCTCTCGAGTGAGGGCTCGGTGTAGGCCTCGGGGGCCGGAGCATCTCCCGCCTCGGAGGCGTCAGGGGCCTCGGGGGCGACGGGGCCAGCGGCGGCGACAGAGGCAGCAGCCGCGGAGGGCGCAAAGGGGTTGTCCACAAGGACCAAGGGGGAACCCGGAACCTATACATGATTAGAGCACCGGACGGTTTCAGTGACGGGTATATCCAACGAACGTAATCAGCTGGCGTCATGCCCTGTAACAATGTTAGTACGGCTTCGGAAGCACTAGTAGTCACAGGCAAGATGACTAGCATCAAGCCAGATGCTACTTACAGCAGCCTGCATCCGCAGGAGCATATTTACCACCCAGGCAGAGGGGCAATTGGCCGTTAAGTGGCCACGCTGGTGACAAACATCGCACATGCGTCCCTGGTTCTTCTTGTTCTGTTACCTCTCAACTCATTAGTCTAGGGACGGTATATCATAGCCGGCGTGCGTCGACACCAAGCAGAGCTGGGAGTCGCTCAGCAAGACAGGAGCAGAATTCTCAGTACGATACCTTCTTAATGCCCTTAGGGCCTGGCTTCTTCCCGCCATTTCCGGCAGGACCTCCTTGGGTGGCCTGTTCAGGCATTTTGGAGACTAGGCTTCTTATTGAGATATGAGAATTCTGCTCGTATTGGTAGTATGGAAGGTAGGCTCACACGCAACAAAGGTTTCGAGGAGGAGAGGATGCGAGGATGAGAGGGGAAGTGGGAGAAGGAAGAAAGGAAGGAAGGAAGACTAGAAGGATGGGCGACCTTAAGCACGAGAAAATCCGGGGATGGGCGACGATGACCATTACTTGCTATTTAGGAAGGCACGACTCCGTGTCCACATGATCTTGCTTTAGGAAATCCTTGAACCTATCTATTATAACAAGGCTGAGGCTAATCGCACGACAACTTGTGCGTTCACTTTTCACACGACACACTATTCTATTGTCGGACACAGTGGAGAACAGGTACACTGGGGTCTTGATATCTAGACTGAAGAATCGGTTTTACAATATTAACATATATACTTTAACTTTCTCTCTTATGACAGATCTTTCAAGTGTCTTTTGAACTGTCTTTTGAACTGTCTTTTGAACTGTCTTTTGAACTGTCTTTTGAACCGTCTTTCTGAATTACTAAAGTAAAAGGCTTAGTAGGTATTACAAGGATATCTAGGTACTCGAGGTACCTATTATC
Source organism: Penicillium sp. PF1803 (assembly GCA_023626575.1). Lineage (NCBI taxonomy): Eukaryota > Fungi > Ascomycota > Eurotiomycetes > Eurotiales > Aspergillaceae > Penicillium > Penicillium sp. PF1803. Next base: position 71,238 of record JAMAGZ010000058.1, on the reverse strand, counting down.
CACTATATCCGAAAATGGAACAATCTGTCATGGGAAAGCACAGGTTGTCGTGCGATTAGCCTCGGCCTATAATAATCACTATGGACTTGCAAAACCTAATCGTCGTCTTTGTTGCTCGGGGTAGCACGGCTGATGGTCCAACGCAGTCGCATTGGTAAGGTCTATTTTTTATGCTGACATTTTTAGACCTCCAGTGCTGATGGCCCTCACCTCACCGTGGTCTGGAGCCTAGTAGTCCCTGCATTGGGATGAAGGCAAGAAGAGCCTCGACTATCAGAAATTGACCATACTTGATTAATGAGAGCGAAGAGAAAATATTCGATGTGAGTACTACACTGTTGCATCGACTTGACGTTACTTGGCTCGAACTTCATCACTCGGTTAGAGTCTTTGGATCACAGAGCATGTTTGGATAGTCTAAAGTCTATGTCGATGGATTTCGTTGACTAAAATGAGATGCTAACAAGCGTCGCTATGAAGTGGGATCTCTAACTAACTAAGTCCCGGGAATTACATAAGATCTAATAATACAAGCTGATCTATCGCAATCTATCTCGCGCCTCTTTGCCTGATTCTCACGGACTCCTAACCTTATAAGTCTAGAGTGCGAGAAACGTGGCAGGAGAACGTTTAACCTAGCCTAGGTTCCGCCTAGAGTACTCAGTCATTCTAGAAGCTATAAGAATAAGAGGGCTAGTTAACAAGAACCGGGGGGGGAGAATTCACTCCATTTGTGCTCAGTTACTCCCTCAACCAGAATCGTTGGCGCATGGAAACAACACAATGAGCACACTACTAGTTCGTCCTCCACGGGCTCCACGAGTGTAGAATGAAAAGCAAGAGTAACCCTAATATTTGTCGTCTTTTCCGCTTTAACTTCACTCATAATTTTCATACAGAAGGTGGAATCGCCGCGGAATGGCCGAGTGCCGATCGTAGTCACCGCATTGGCCAGCAGCGGCCCTGTGTAATTACCCATCTCACCATCGAAGATTCGGGTGAATCCCGAATTGTCCAGCTTCAGGAGAAGAAGGCAAATCTCATCAGAGGCACCATCAACAAAGTCCAGGACAAGGCGCTGGAGGAACTCACTCCCGAAAAGTGGAAAGGCCACGGAAATGAGAAAAATCACGTACTACTTGGAAGCGAGATAATAATAGGTCGTCTGACGCTATTCTAGATTGTTGGTTTGGTCCTTTGGGTCACCTGACCCCTCTGTATCTGATTGGGTCACTGCCCCGCCTTCTCCGTTCTCCGAAGTCATGGAAGCAATTGATGGAACCTTCGAGCTTCACCCCGGCTGAATCGCGCGGGTCCTGCCTTTATTCGGCATTCGCACTGAGTTAAACACCTTGAACCCATTCTACTATACTCCCTACAGGTCCAACCGTCTCTTTTCGCGGGATCCACGACATTGATTTTCGTCCCAGACCCTCCGCAACGCTCTCGCGTCACCGTCTCTGACCAGTTACACACCATGGCCGGTAAATGCGTTCACAAGGGATGTGGGAAGACTTTTGCCGATACCGAGGAAGCCTGCGTGTATCATCCAGGTCCACCAGTGTTCCACGAGGGTCAAAAGGGTAAGGACCTTGGTGCTACCCCGGTCATTTAAGGCTGAGACTAAAGCTAACTTTGCTTAGGCTGGAAATGCTGCAAACCCCGCGTCCTGACCTTTGAGGAATTCCTCGCCATTCCACCCTGCACCACGGGAAAACACTCCACCGTCGACGATACACCTGCTCCAGAACCTGTACAGGCTACCGAAGAAACAGCTGCCCCAGCTCCCGCGACTGCGCCCGCGCCCGCGCCCGCACCAGTGCCTGTTGAGACGAAGCTACCGGAGCGCCCTGCCAACGCTCCCGAACAGCTGGTCGTCGAGGAGCCTGACTCGGATGATCCTGATGCAGTGATCCCTGAGAATGCGACATGTCGCCGGAAGGGTTGCGGTGCTACACATACTCCCTCGGCCTCTCGTGATGTGAAATGCGTCCATCATCCTGGAGCGCCCGTTTTCCACGAAGGTAGCAAAGGATGGTCCTGCTGTAAGCGGCGCGTGCTGGAATTTGATCAATTCTTGAAGATCCCCGGCTGCACAGAGAAGGTCAGGCATATGTTTGTGGGAAAGGCCAAGCCGGCCGGCGAGGAAAAGGTCGAGTCTGTTCGGTAAGATTTTGTTGACCGCAATTGCGAATGACCGCGCTAACAACAACCTTTTTCAGAAACGATTTCTACCAGACTGCCTCCTGCGTGAACGTCTCCCTTTACCTGAAGAAGATCGACAAGGAATGCGCACGCGTCGACCTCGCCGAAAATTCCATCACCTTCGACCTTCCAACCTCTGACAATAAGCGCTTCCAAGACACGTACAGTCTATTCGCTCCCATTGACCCGGAGAAGTCGTCATTCCGCGTTCTGGGCACTAAGCTAGAGCTGACGTTGGTCAAGGCCGACAGTACCAGCTGGCCGGTTCTGCGCAGCGACGACAAGTGGTCTGGGGAGCGCATTCAGATTGGTAATGCGGGTCGTGCGTGAGGGGGGCTAGACTAGGTCGGCATATAGAGGAGGATCCAAAAGCTGAGGTTTGGTTGTGATTTCCCACTGATGCCGTTTCATGATGGTGATGCATTGATGACTAGGGTCGAGTTAACGGCCTATTGAATAATATGAATGAACATGTCTTCGCGACACACAGAGATGACTATAATCCAAGTTCGTATGTATCGCGATTGCACTGCCAAACATGGAAGTTCCCATTGATTGCCTCGATATCATATCCCTCGCTACAAAAGGCTTTGAGGTTTACTGCTTCTCTTCCAACCACTACCTCATCTTCACTTATCTCCCTTTGATGCCCGTAAAATATCTCAGGTCATCAGGATTTACATCACCTCTTCTCAATACTAAATATCTCCAGCCTCTCTTCTCTGTCGGAGCCTGTTTCATCAAGACTGCATCATGTCGACGCCGTCCGAAACAAAGGACTGGGCGCGTGAACTGTTCCTGCACGGACACTTCTCTGACATGACAATCGAGTGTCGAGATATTGCATTCAAAGTTCACCAGTCCATTGTTTGCACCCAGTCAGCCTTCTTCAACAACAGGATTCGTGGTGGTTCCAAGGTATAGTCAGAGATCGCTTGGCAGGAACCTTCCTCCATCTTGGTTACTGATTATTCCAGGAATTTAGAGAGCACCCTGTCATTTACAACCAGGGAGATACCCCAGAGACCATGGAGCGAGTCCTATCTTTTCTCTACCTGGGAGACTACGATGATGTCGGACATAACCTACACTTCCGACCTACCACCGCCTCCTCTGATGATTCTAACCCAGCCAAGCAAGAGGCCAAGTCCAAGAACACCGATCCAGCACGGGAAATCGCTCTAAACAACATAAACGTGTTCCTCGCAGCCGACGAGTTCGCAATTCCTCCACTAAAATCTCTCGCAGAAGTCAAGTTCTTGGAATGGGGAGCCGCAAACGCTAACTCCCCCGTCGTCCCTAAAGTCGCTCGAGACGTCATGGAAAAGATCGTCGGTCATGAAACAAAGTTCCAGGAAGTCATTCTCGCGGTCATCTACATGCATATTGAGGAACATGTTGAGAATCCTGAGATGCTCGACTTCTTCGCCGCTTTCGGGGGCATGGGGTCACTGATCATTGAGATGCTTGTTAAGAATGATCGAGTGAAGCCAATGGTTAAGTCTGACCATATTGAAGAATTGGCTGCGTCTTTTACGTCGATTCGTAGCAGTGAGGAGCTTTGAGGGTATTTGGATGTAAGGATTGGTGATGGAGAGTGCCTGATTGAAAAGGAGGTTCCCGCTGTGCTTCGTTTGGCACTATATTGACGACCTCTTCATGGATCTTGGGAATTCTAATGGAATGATGGGCTGAGCTATGCATCGAACTGGAATTTTTACGAAGGTGAAATTAGCCTAGCTGCTTTCGATTATCCAGTGCTCAAATTTTAGTTTCCAAAAACGATCTCAGTCTGTTCTATGTTGTTGTTCAGGATGGCCGGGAATATATATTCCAGGGCTGGGCACATCGAGGTCCACGGTTAGGTTTCACTTGTAGATGGAGCCTGTCCACGAGGTACACATTTCAACACGAACGAGCTGATTCTAGGCATCGGAGCCGGCCCGGTAATCCTCTTTTTGGCTCTGTCTTCCATTATGATTAGTTGATACAGTCAATTTTGACTTTGTTCAAGGGGCTCCCTATTGTTCTTGAAGAATTCAGGGCCAGAAGCCTACGCCGGCAACGGTGGGTGGAGCTTAGCTATGATGCCATGGAGAAAATACTGACAAGACTGCTTGGTTCCTGGCCTATGTTCTTGGAGAACCACAGAAGAAACTCAAGCTTCTAAGCTTCGTTGCTGGCGACCTCGAAGCTGGCCGACACTGATGAAGAGCTCAACATTCTCTTCATCTATCACTGCCTGGTAAAACAAAATGTGCTCCAACATCAAGAGCACACGGTGGACGTACCAGTATGCAGACAAGAGCGCGTCTCCACACTCGCAAAGCGAATTCGCGTTATCGAGATTTGCGGCTTAAAATGTTTACGAGTCTACGCCTTCTGGGAGGCAAACACGAACCCACACCCACAGACCGACGCCCACGGCACCAAAACCAAAGGAAATGATGAAAAAAAAAGGAATGTACCGCCCCCTCCACAGCTGAAGCGCATGAGGCTCCCGTGAGGGAACCCTTGCCCAGCCATATTTGGAAGGGAAAAAGAGAGACGAACTATTCTCCGGAGCCGGGAACGGAAGGAAACCCATAGAGCATAAGCCACAAGGATAACCCTCAGCAAGCCATCTGTGATGGAGCCACGGGATTGTTTACATATATTGTAGATATAGTAAACCTCTACTGATGATGAAGAAGAAAAGAAAAAAACAAGCAAAGGGCGGCGGGCGGAAGCTGTATTTAAAGACAAATTCTGGCAAACGCGCTAGTGCGGATTGGGTAGGCCGGAATATCGATGGACCGGAGTACGTGAAAATTTGACTTTGGACTAACTGAATGGGGAAGGTAGGGCTGGAAGGGACTAGGGCTTGTGGGGCTCAGGTGATATGGTGTCTTGGCTGGAAATTACATGTGAAAGTCTCCGTTGAGAGAGAAGCCAGGTTGGCTTAGTCGCCTTAGCCTTGGTTACCGCCTTAATTCCATGGCGGTCTACAAGGAAATTGGAGCGGTCAAGAGTCAAGACTCAGCAGGCTGGTTCCAGATCGACTCCATTATTCTCGAGAGCGATACATAGTACAGTAGGATAGCCCTGTGCTGACATGTATATGGAACTAAATAACATCCTCCTATTTCCTAGATACTCCCCTTTTTCGTGTTATATTTATGACCATGTCTTCCAGGTACCTGATACTACTCCCTGTGAACACTGGACAGGTGACAGGGGGGGGGGGACCTGACCCTTAGCCTTTTCCAGATGGCTTCCATCGAATCAGGCTGTCACCTTGTAACCTTAGGCCCGCCCTTCTTCCAATCAAGGTACGAAAGCACGAGACCATCATTATTCTTCCGTTTGCCTCGTAACATTTCGTGCACCGTCCACCGCGTGCCCCCTTTTGGACCCTTCCTATGCGACCTCTTTCCCTTTGAACTACTTCAGCCGGACAAGTACTTATGTAGTCCATATATCCTCCCGTATTTAGTCTCTGTCTTCCCCTCCTTCTACTTTGCAGATCTCCCGTTTCCATCTTCCTCTTTTCATCAGGCTCTACGGAGTAGAGAATAATAAATTGTTGAGGCTACCGACTCGTCTCATAATCTAAGCCTCACGCTGTAAAAGTCCCCACCAGACCCTGACTTTTTTTTCTCTGCGCTCTCTAAAAGGCGTCCCCGCCCCAAGTGACCCTCCACCCCCCCCTGTCCGAATCCACCTCCTGTCGGCACATTCCTACCACCGACCGTTACGACTTCCACTTCAACCACCGCTTGCGAATACTCCCGACGACTATCCCCTCAATCTCCTCTCCTCTTCGCTGCCCACCATGGGTTCCTCCGACACCACCAACGGTGCTCCCGCCCTGCGCTACATCCCCCTCACCTATACCCCAGCCGACTCCCAGGCCTCCGCATTGCGCTTGATCTTGACCCTCTTCCCCCACTGGGAGGGCCCTGGCAACAAGATCGAGTTTGTACGATTCACCGATGGCATCACCAACACTGTGCGTCCCTACCGAAACCCTTCCCCGTTATACAATCACTGACCCCGACCTCGCAGCTCCTGAAAATCATCAACCGCAAGGCCGGCCTGACGGATGAGGAGATAGACAATGATGCCGTACTCATGCGCGCGTATGGAAATGGCACAGAGATCCTCATAGACCGTGAAAGTATGAGATTCCCAGGACTGCCTCCCAAGGCCCTCCCCCTTTGCCCCCGACTCTGGCCCCATGCGACAAACTCCATGGCCCTCTGGCTCTCCATTGCCCAGTGCGACATTCGCTAAAGTAAATCCCTCTCTCTCTAGGAGAAACCACTTCCCATGCCCTTCTTGCTAGCCGTGGCCTGGCCCCTCCTCTCCTCGCCCGCTTCAACAACGGCCTCCTTTACCGCTTCATTCGCGGTAAGCCCTGTGGCCACGAAGACTTGGTCACCCCTCCTATCTTCCGCGGTGTTGCGCGTAAGCTCGCACAATGGCACGCTGTGCTTCCCAACACTAGCGCTGCTTCAGCATCTATAAACGGAGTTGACAAGCACGATGCCGACATTACACCAATCCAACCGCGCCGAGCAGGCTCCTCCATGTGGGAGGTCCTCCAGCGATGGGTCCTCGCTCTGCCCGTGGCCACCCCCGAGCAGCAGGCCCGTCGCTTGACTCTGCAAAAGGAACTCGAATGGGTAGTGGGCCAGCTGGATGACGGTGTAGGCATTGGTGAAGACGGCGTACGCCACCCCTCCCCCTCCCACAGACCCAATCCTGGGTTCCCGTTTCCCCTCCGTCGCACACCATCACTAACTTTCTTTTGCCTGTATAAGCTTGTCTTCTCTCACTGTGATCTTCTATGCGCCAATGTGATCATCCTGCCCGATGACGCGGGTGTGCAGACCGAGGATGGCATTGCCCCGGTCAACTTCATCGATTACGAGTACGCCGTTCCCGCTCCCGCGGCCTTCGACATTGCCAACCACTTAGCCGAGTGGATCGGCTACGATTGCGACTACAATATGATCCCCACTCAGTCGGTTCGCCGTCAATTCCTCACCGAGTATACCAAGAGTTACTGCGAGCACCGCGGACTCGACGCTTCTTCGCAGGCCGAGATCGTCGACCGCCTCTACCAGGACGTGGACCGGTTCCGCGGTATCCCTGGACTCTACTGGTAAGTGGACAACTCTAACACCCTTGGGATTTCCCACCTACGGGAACCGATGAAAGCTACTCGTGCTAACGCTGTTCTCATTCACAGGGGTGTCTGGGCTCTCATCCAGGCCCAAATCTCACAGATTGACTTTGATTACGCCGACTACGCCGAGCAGCGACTGGGGGAATACTGGGCATGGAAGCGTGAGGTCGATGGCAGCAGAAAGCAGGCCGGCGAGGAGATGCCCCTCCGTGAGAAGCGCTGGGCGCAGGAGGCATGAGGGATGAGGCCTGACATGTCCCCTCCTACCCCTCCATCTCCTCCTCTTCCATCCGAATTGGCCTGCCTTGTCCCTTGCTCCTCTCTCGTCACTCCACCCCTCTCACCCCTCCTCTCCTCGCTCCCTCTCCAGTCTCCACAGTATTTGCAGGCATAACCCCTGATCTGACGACTTATTTCCCTCATCTCCTCCTTTTCGCATGCTGCATTTTGCATTTGCATCTTCATCCCATCTGGCCCAGCGGCACATACGCCCACCCGCAGTAGACCTCTTTCGCTCGCCACGCCCCACAAAACCTTCGCTTTCGACACTTGTCACGATTTGCATAAGGCCCCGGCAACTTGACGCACGGCTTTTTGCCGCTGGGCCACCCCTGCCCAGCGGTACTTTAGTCTCTTGTCTCGCGCCGAGACTAGCTGCCCGCGATGACGCCAACTGTCTACATCATCGCTCTCCAGCTGGCTGAGAGTACGTGCGTAAACAGTCGCGCTTAGCGGTTTCGTGCTGTTGTCATGTTGCGCTGCTGCCATCTTATCCCGATGTCGGCAGAGCCAATCAATGCGGTAAAGGGCAACCACGTGCTCGAGTGGAGCGGAAGAGGCCCGCTGCAGGCGCATATGTATTGCGACGTCATTTGTGGTCTATCAACGACGGTGTTGGGCTCCTTTTAAAATTATGGTTATCGCTTTTTTATTTTTCGGTTTCTTATTGTTGTTGCCTCTATGGTTGTTTTTTTCCATTTCCATCGATTTGTTCTCTGTCTTTATTGCACTGCATATACTACTTACTGGCTTGTGGGGGGTATTTGACTTTTGATCTACCCCGCTGAAGATATAGCAATACATGGAGCCATTGAGTGGATTAGCTAGGTTAATGATAATATCTTTGGTGTTGGAATTTCTCTTTCTAGTATCTTTTGAATATAGAGGCATCATATTATCAGAAAAGACAGCCTGAATCCACACCAACCTCACAACAATTTCTCCTACTACAACAAAACCCACGCCCTAAACCTCAACTTACCTAAAAAAAAACACCGAAAGATCATATGGAAAAACCGGCGGCATCGTAAAAAACCCATCCATCCCCATCCCCTCCACCCCCTCAAACAAATCCAACCCCAACCCCAACCCAACATCATCAAAACATAGACCTAGTCCCTCCTCCAAAACCAACATCCACATTTAGCCCACCTTCCGCCCCAAGCGCATAGCGCGCTTCCACCCCGACACCGGACCTGGACCTTTCTGGCGCGACATGCTCTGTGGCGCCATGCGGGCGCTGAAACCAGATTTGATGTAGGAGCCGCGCGTACCGCGATGCCAGATGGTGTTCATCGATTGCGATGCTTTGTAGTAGTGTGATGAAGCGCCGGATTAGGGTTGTTGTGTGGGTGGATTCCTCATGCTTCGGTTTACTGGCTTCTTCAATCGACGAAGATGTGAGTAATTCCCTCCGCGATGAGAGGTATTGAGTACGCATTTAGCACCTTTGCAAGAATATCTTATACCTATAGGACGGCTTGCCAGGGTCTCCGGTTCCCTGTCTAAAACCGAGTGGTCAGGTTAGCGAATGGAATGATGTGATAGTGTATTCTGTGGCACTTTAATGGCTCCAATCTTAATTGATCCTCAACTTTTTTTTTTTCATGAAACGTGGAGATAAGGATATGCAAGTGAAGCCTTCACAGGTCATGGCGTGTCTTTCGAGAGCGCTATCTCGCGCAGGCCAGACCTTTCGTCATGTTCAACGAAACTTGCAGATGGAGTTAAAAGGTTGCATATAGGAGGCTAGTGATTCAAATCAGTTTCAAAGATGTTCATTAGCATGTAACTTGTTTAGAGTATCTGTCATGTTCACCATCTTGCATTCTTATGTGTGTCTTTTGATTTCGCGGGAGTGCTGAAGTGAGAGATATAGTGAAAGATGTAGAGTAAAAACACCAGACTATAGTTCGCCTAGCCTGCTCCCATTCTAGACCACCCTCAAAACAGCCGACGTTGATCTCTTTTAAAAAGGGGTGATCTTCTCCTCTTCCATCAACAGCAGGGCCCTTTCAGTTCTTCGCATCCAGGTTGGTTCGAGGAAGTCGAGGAAGTCGAGGAAGTCGAGGAAGTCGAGGAAGTCGAGGAAGTCGAGGGTGTCGAGGGTGTCGAGGGTGTCGAGGGTGTCGAGGGTGTCATGGGCCCATGATCGGCTGTGGTGGTGCCGCGGGATTGCTGTTTCGATGGCTGCAGCGCTTGAACTGGCGCCCTAAATGGCAGTTCACACAGTGATCAGTGCCAGGGACGTTGACAAAGCCCGTGAATAAACCTTCCACTCTTTCACAGCTGCCGCAGGGGTGCTCGAAGGGCTCACCCTTAGCCTGGGCCTCAATCGCCTCGACATTTTCGCTCTGTTTTCCGATGAGTCCGAAACAGTAAGGTCCGCTAAAGGGCCAGTTTTCCTTGCTTCTGTCCATCGGTCTGAGGGTAGGCTCCCGCAGAATGGGCATATTCTTTATTCGGTTCAGGATTGTGCCAGGCTGTCCTCGTAGCCGTGTCTTTCGTGTCCACGGTTTTTCGCGGATCAACGCTGCCCAGGGGCCAATTGCTCAATCGGCTTGATGGAGTTTGTGTAGGGTCCCCGTTGGTGTAATTGAGGTGTAATAGATCGTTGGTTGCACCGTGGGCAAAATATCTGGTCCTCTAACACATGAAATATGAGACCTGGGAGTCATCATAGAGATTGACGCTGTATCTATGGCTGGTGCTGGCTGCTGGCTGCTAGGTTAGGCATGTGAAAAACCTGCGAAAACAGGCAGGGTAGAGGGTCTGTCAAGCAGGCATCCTGTATCCTAGCCTTGTTTCCGTCCCTGCTCAAAAGCCATATTCTTCTTTTCTTTCCCTTCCATCTCTCCTTTCTCCCACACTCCTTCATCTCCCTCCATCCTCGACAGGCAGCCTTACCCGTCAACATCCCAGCCTCTCGTTGAATATATATTCTCTCTTGACATCTCTTTCGACATCTCTTTCTACTTCTAGACTAGTATCATCAGTCATGGTGTCGTAAATCACCCTACCTGGATCTTCTCCCGTTGTCACCACAAGCACTCAAGACTGACCTCAGTCTACCGTGAGTATCAAGAGGGAGAGAGACTCCTCAATTGCAAGGAACTCTGCTCTTTAGTTCTTTGCTTCAATAATAACTGAGATAGTCTATAACCCAAGCCGGAGAATCCGAGTATTAGACACCCGCAGCAACTCCTAGCTATCGGTACTTGCCCTACTCTTGCTCTAGCCAGGGCTTACGCTATATCTGTAGAACAGTATTAATACTGAAATGATAAATCTAGAAGCCTTTGAAATTAGTTCACGAGTATAAGCCTAGTGCGTATCAAGGCTACTATAACCCAAATCGTAGATACACAATAGATACTGAGTTACGTAACATATGGGGCTGGGAGGACTACTTCTATGTGGTTTCCAGTATAATATAATATTACAGTGTAAAAAATGATACTAGACTAGAACGCTATGCTCCTTAAGCACCGAGGAGCCTTTAAAAGTATATCCCCGTTGACGACGGCTCTCGCCGCATGTGCTTACCGGGCTAATAAGGAGGACGCTATCGTCAACGAGCGTCTTTAAACACTTCTATTTTTTATGAACAAAATGTGACTAAAGAACAATTTCCAACGAAAGAAATTTAAACAAACCATTATGCCTCCAGGTTCCAGATTTCCAACGTTGGAAAGCTCCCTAAACAAAAGCGCAGATCCTTATTTCTTGATAGAAGCCTCGGTAGCCTCTTTGAGCTTAGAACCTAGCTCTTTATCGACACGGGAGAAGAGAGCTATAATCAATCATCAACGGAGCCCTTCTGTCAAATTTCCAAGGGAAGTACCAACCATAAACTTCGTTCCTCACACTGGCTGATTTCACCCCTTTAAGACTAGACACAATGTTTGCAATGGTTCGGTCTTGGTGCCCAGATTCCCGGCCAATGACCTTCCACAGAGCAGCAGGCTGAACAAAGTCGACGTCCGTGATGTGACTGGTGTAAGTGGCCACTTCCCCGACCCACTTCTCATGCTCCGTGTGCAGGCTAACTGCCTGAGGCTTAACTCCCTTGACTTCAGGGTAGAACTTGGTAGGATTGAGTGTGGAATTGACGTAGTTTGGATCTCCGCCATAGTTGTCATCGAATCTCATCTTTCCGTCTCTCTGGAACGGGCAGTATACGGGGACCTTGGCTGCGTTTGTCGGGAGTTGTTGGTAATTTACCCCGAGGCGATAGCGGGCGGCGTCGGGGTAGGCGAATAGTCTTGCTTGGAGAACTAAAGGTGGATGAGCTGGGATAGGTCTTTGGTATAGTCTGAAGTGGTTGACATACTTGGGTCAGCAGATGCAGCAAAGCCAGGCACCATGGTTGACGGGGAGAAAGCTGCCTGCCCGATATCGGCGAAATAGTTCCCGGGCTAGAGTCTATCAGTATGCACAAATCTGGTGAAGCTCGGCTCCTAAGGACTTCTATCAACTCACATTGCGGTTCAGGGTGAGCTGGCCGATCTTCCTCAACGGGAAGTCACTATGTGGCCAAACTTTGGTCATATCAAAGATATTCCACCGATACGTCTCAGCCTCGGACGGGTCCATGACTTGAACAAAGACATCCCACTTGGGATAGTCTCCTCTTTCAATAGCCTCGAACATGTCTCTAATCATGTAGTCTGGGTCTTCACCCGCAATTCGAGTAGCCTCCTCTGCGGTGAAGTTCTTGACTCCTTGCTGAGTCTTGATGTGAATTTTGATGTATTTGAACGAGCCATCCTAGGATACGTTATTAATGAGCTCTAGATGCCAAGATTTTCACTTGCCTCTTTAGTGAACTTGTAGGTATGTCCACTGTAGGAGTTCAGGAATCGGATTGACTGAGGGGTTCCGCGATCGCTGAAGAGGTGCAGCAGCTGATGAATGCCTTCTGGATTACCCACATGAAAGCTAAAAAGGAGTCAATATAGGCAAATGAGAGATACTAATGAACTTACTCCCAGAACTAAGGATTAAATCAGCGTTTGTAAATGAAATAACAGGTGACTAGTCTCCACTTACCATGTTTGCGTCAGGAAGGTGAGTCTGCGGGTGTCTTTTGTGTGACCGATTCATAGAAGGGAACTTGATCGGATCCCGAATGAAGAAGACAGGCTTGCAATTTGTTAGCAATGAACTGGAAATGAACAAGTTGGGTTGAAAACATACCGTATTGTTGAAGACCCAGTCCAAGTTACCTTCATCGGTATAAAGCTTCATTCCCCAACCATGCACATCCCGAGATGTATCAGCAGAGCCTGACTCTGGACCAACGGTAGACACGCGCAAGAGAACTGGGGTCTTCTTGCCAGCCTTGTTGAGGAAACTAGCCGAGGTGATATCTGAGCAATCGGCAATCGCTTCAAACTCGCCATATGCGCTAGAGCTCAAGTGTAAGATTAAACTCGATCCTGCCAGATTGCAATATTGAAATTGAGAGATCTTAAGAATTACTACCATGCAGGGTAGCAATTCTCAGACATTAATCGACTCACCCAACGGCTTTGGCATGGACGACTCTGTCATACAAGACTTATCAGCTTAATCCATGCTTTTATTCAAGATTGCTTGATACATACCGCTCTGGGATTCTCTCACGGGAGAAATGAGCCAAGGTTTCGATAAGCTGAGTATCCTGGAGAAGGCCAAGACCACCGCCCTGCTGGCCACGCATGAGGACAGCGGTGCTGCTGCTTGCGAAGGGACATCCTTGTTACAGTCAGCTAATTGTCAGTCGTAAAGCTGCACGCCTAATTCACCTTCCGCAAGGGTATAGTATCTTTGATCTGACATGGTGAAATTCAAATTGACTCGATCGCAAGCCAGCAATTGAAATTCGAATCTGTTTGAATGTAAGAATGAACCATTGCGGAAGAATCAACCCATTTATAAAAGACTACTTCAATCCACTGACTTATTTTTGTTATCGTAGTCAATTATATCAGAGATATGCGCGGACACATGGGTTAGAAACATGAGAGAATCTATTGGTTTTCCTAGTATTTCCCAAAATGGAAGGGGTGGCATTCTTAAAGTGTAATTTTCGTCGTGACGTCATCCGGTCTTCTGCGGAAGCATTTCTTTATAATGTTTCAATTTTATTCTTGTACTCTGAATGGATTATACTGTCTCTACTCTAGGAATGGAAAGTTAATTATGTGTGCTGATCTTGGTTGAAAAGGGGATATCTTTGAATTGACCAGCTACCAGGCCATGCTCGTTCGATAATATGACCACCCATTTCAGCAGAAGTGCCGCCAGCACAAATCTATAGATGTAAGATTTTTCTGGAAACTGATATCAAGGAATCAGTTGTCAGAAAATCCATGAAAATTACGATTGTCTTTAAGCCGAAAATCAAGTTTATCGATGGCAGGTTACTCTTATCTTCGCAGCAATTCGCTCCTATCTAGCTTGGCACTGACCCCACGACCCATCCACACAGTTTATACGAGAGTGTCAGCTGGCTAGATCATTCCAAGTTTAAAAGGCAAATCGGTCATTCCATCTGTGGTAGCTACAGCTGCAGTCCTGGGTCATGTCAATAAACATGAGACCCGGCCGTTATGACTGGTGGACCCCAGGTCAGTTTCTGTTTTAGGCAGCACCCGAGAATACGGTGTGAATTCTTTGCTGCTGTTCGATGTCGTATCCGACATCGTCATCAGATATTCACCTCTAATAATATCCGAATAAAGTGAAGTAAGGCGAGTCGGCAGTTTTACAGAAGTAATTGAGCTACTATAATACTTAATCTTGATCCGATGCAGTCCATGTGGTCTATGCTCAAATAGTGTATTGTAGTAGCAGTAGCTATCAATGCCGATCATGAAAATATAAAAATATGTACCGGCCTCATTTCAGCATGAGATGCAAAATATTAACATCAGCCAAACCAATCAATTACAGACGGTGCTGGACAAGAGAATCCGGTTCCGCAAGACACTCCGGAATAGAGACGGTATTCTTCTCTACCTGACCATCCCACTGCAGCACACGACCCATCCTATAGTAAGACTCGATTCCACGACGAGCATGCTCAGCGGGAGTAAACGGATCAGGGTCAGCGAGGGTGCGGCTAAACAGCTCCAAAGATACCCAGCCGCGGAAACCGAGATCCTCGAAGAATACCCGGGCAATATCCAGGATGGGCAGGTATCCACCACGGTTCTCTTCGAAGGGGAATAGACGGGCATTGCGAGACCAGTTCATGCGGACAGGCTGGCCGGCGACGTGGAAGGGGTGCTCCTCGTTCAGAGGGGCAGTGAGGCGCTCGCCGTCGACGAGCTGGACGTAGAAGATCTTGGCTGGGTCGATGTTGGCTGTGCGCAGGCGCTGGAGAGAAGCAGCTAGGTCGGCAGCTGCATTGGGCGTCTTGCCCGTTGGCGAGGCCGGGTCAGCATATACACGACCGGCAATGTTGAACGAGTCCAGGCACAGGCCGAAATTGGCACGGTCAACGTCGCGGACAACCTCCCACGAGGCCTCCCAGGTATCGACGTGGTCGCCCCAGCAGAGCGCCTCGTACACGAATCGGAAACCAGCGCCAGCGCCGAGATCAGCCAGACGCTGGAGATCACGGACGATCACTGCGCGATCGCCCGTTGTCCTGGGGGCGCCGGTGGTAGGATCGGGGCCGAGGAAGTTGGATGGCACTTGGATCATGTCGGTTCCTAGCGCCCGCGCCAGAGTGAACCATTTGGGCAATTTCTCGTTGATCAAGCGGTCGGACTCGGCACGATCGATCAGGCCTTCGTACATGGAAAAAGGCTGCAGGCAGATGATGATCATTCCAAGTCTCTCACAGAGACGCCGTGTTTGGCGGGCGGCTTCCATGTGGTCGCCATTAAATGTGCGCTGCGCATAGCAGTCTAGATCGTCAAAGAAGAGCTCGATACCCTCGAAGCCGTGGGCTGCGGCCTGCATCAACTTGCCAGGGAGGTCGTGGATCCATGGCCTACCTAGAGACATGGAGGCAATTCCGGGGCGGTTGAACATCTTGGCGGTCGGATGAGGATTAACCGTCCAGACGGCGTTGAAGATAACCGAGGAGAAAGGGAGATGCAAGGGGATAGAGATATAAAGTATGAAGTGCTCAATATACTCCTGGAATGTTTTGAAGAAGGAGATGGTATAATGCAATAGTAGGGAAAATGCAAAAGATGTACCAAAGTCAAAGGGATCAAACGACTACAAGATATCAAGCAAAATAGACAGACGGGTGTCCACGGGTCTACTTTTTTCTAGCAATAGATAGAATGGCGAGAAACCATTATCCCTTGCCCCATATTCCCCAAGAATAATCGCATTTTCATATCGTGATTTACGATTAGCGGAGGAGAGTTTTGGTTTCTCGCCATTAGGACGAATGACGAAGGGTGCCATTGACCCGCCAGATGATAGCGGGTAAACGAAACAGAAACAATAAATTGGGAGTGACATTCCAGATCTATACTAGATATGGCTAGTGTGGTATTGGTAATTGGTAATACAATGGAAAACTCTCTTCCGCCTCTTCAGCGAATCTGGGTTTTTTTTTTCTTTTCCAGTATCAGATATATAGAGGATATATGGGGGTAATACCACTAACTCTATCTAGTATAAACCTCCTCTGATCCTGCAGGTTATTTCGTTTACCCGGGCCAATCATATCCATTCTTCACTTCATTTCAGAAATCAATCACTCCACTCATCTCGTCCCTATCGTCGGCACCTGAAAAGCCCATTGCCAAATATAATCCCCACGGGTCCCCGGTTATTTCTATAACGCTGAGTCTTGTACGGCAAGAACTTTTCCCTTGGTCATACCACGGCCCCCCTTCAACCGAGGTGCCCAAACTATGACTGTCATGTTGGGGTCTCCGGATTTAACGTATCCGAATGATTCATTCATGCCACCCTGAGAGTCTACAAATGCAATTGTTCTGAATTTCCTTCAACGATTCAGTTAGAACGAGAACCATCATTCTATATCTTCAATTTTGGACATCTACTCCATCTACTCCCACCATGTCTCTCAAAATTGCCATCATCGGTGCCGGCCTCATCGGTCCCCGCCATGCTCAATCCGTCATTGCCAATCCAGCCACCGAGCTGATTGCCCTCGTCGACCCAGCACCAACGGGACAAGCCACAGCAACAAAGTTAAACACCAACTTCTATTCCTCCGTGGCAGACCTCCTAGCGTCTCCCCACAAACCCGACGCAGCCATCGTCTGCACACCAAACCACACCCACGTCCCCGTCGCCAAAGAGCTCCTCGCCGGCAACGTCCACGTCCTCCTCGAGAAACCCGTCAGCGACACTCTCGAAACAGGCCGCTCCCTTCTCGAGTTCGCCCGAGCCCCAGAACACGCCCACCTCAAGCTCCTAGTCGGTCACCACCGCCGCTTCAACCCCTACGTGCGTGCTACAAAGGCCGTCCTCGAATCCGGCTCGCTAGGCCGAACCATCGCCGTCAACGGACTATGGACCCTCTACAAACCAGACTCCTACTTCGCCGCGCCCACAGACTGGCGCGCCTCCAGCGCTCGCGGCGGAGGCGTCATCCCTATTAACCTCGTCCACGACATCGACCTAATGCACCACCTCTTCGGTCCGATAACCCGCATCCAAGCCGAAAAAACCCTCCCACAACGGCCCAGTCCACCCCACGACGCCGACGAAGGCGTAGCGCTAACAATGCGTTTCGCCTCCGGCGTCGTCGGCACATTCCTCGTCTGCGACGCAACACCCTCCGCGCATAACTTCGAGTCCGGCACGGGCGAAAACCCGATGATCCCCCGTGCAACTGAAGGAGCCGATTTCTACCGCATCTTTGGCTCGGATGCGTCGCTGAGTGTGCCGGATTTGACGCGGTGGAGTTATGGGAAGGAGAGAAAGAGTTGGGCGAATGAGTTGGTTAAGGAGAAGATTGCGTTGCCGGATGAGGAGGCGCCGTTTGATTTGCAGTTGGCCCATTTTGTGGATGTTATTCGCGGGGAGGTTGAGCCGAGTTGTTCGGGGGATGAGGGGTTGAGGGCGTTGATTGTTTGTAAGGCTGTGCAGACGGCGATGCAGACGGGGTTGGCCGTGGAGATTCCGGTTGATCCTTTGGCGTGATGTGGGTGAGTTGATAGTTGAAGGGTCTGGTGAGCTGAATGTGATGAATTATTCTGTTTGTGTATGCAACGTGTGCCGGTGAGATGACTACTTGAATAATTTAGCTAGGGCTGAAGGTTGGGTTGTGATAACCAATTGAACTCCTTTTTCGTCTCAAAAGTTTCTTCTCTCGATGTGTTCTCTCGATATGCAAAGTCGGGTTGCGAATCTTACGAGGTTTTTGTCCTCACTGTCGCGAGGACTCTCAATCAAACCGAATTTCTGTGCAGCATGGTGAACGATGGAATTCTTCCCGTCTTGTCAATTGCAGTCGCTCTCAACAAGACCAAAATTTCTACTTCTACCGAAGACGGTTCAAAAATTGGACATTCCGATCATCAAATTATGTTTATTCAAGATGTATATCAACAAGATAAGGACACACCCTACCCAATACGACTCAACAAATCCAAAAAAAAACCCATACCCGATTCTACAACAGCACAAAGACAAACACCAGAGAGCCAATTACGACATCAAATTATACACCGCTAATCTCATCACGCATATGAAGTCTTGGGCTGCTCGATAGCAGTGTCCTCAACCTGATGGGCATTAAGCTTAGCCTCAGCAAGACCAGACTCCTCGATATCGTGACGGAAGCGCTCCTCGTCCTCGCGCAGAGTGGCCACGATCTGGCCGTGAGCGCGCCAGATAGGCTTGATCTCGAACAGAGGATCCATACTCTCGAGGGGAATACCCTTGGTCTCGGGGATGAGGAAGAAGACGAAGAAGATGGAGCAGATCATCAGCGAGGCGAAGAAAAAGTACACGCCGTATTCCATGGTAGTGAACATCTGCGGGGTGAAACGCGAGATGAGGAAGTTCCACAGCCAGTTGGAGGCGGCGGCACAGGCCTGGGCCAGAGAACGCATGTTGGTGTCGAACATTTCTGAGTTGAGAACCCAGGGAGTACCGTTCCAGGTGGGGGTGTAGAAGACGGTCCACAGGTAGAAGAAGAACATGGCGGCAATACCGCCGCCATCCATGGTGGCCTTGGGGTGCTTGGCCGGCTCGGCGATCTTGATGTATGCGCCGACGATCCACAAGCAGACGGAGCCACCAGCGGCACCGATCAGGAGCAGGTTACGACGACCGACGTGGTCAATGAGATACAGCAGCCAGACGAAGGTGACAACAGTCTTGACGACACCGAAGATACCGGTGGTCAGGAGAGAAGTGTTGGTACCAGTGACACCAATACTCTGTGAAGGGGGGTTAGCATGTTGTTATTTTGTCAAAATTGGGGGGGGGGGGGGTTTCCGATGACTAACCTTGAAGACAGTTGGGGAGTAGTAGTTGATAGCGTTGATACCGGAACCATTCTGCCAGAAGAAGAGCATGCTACCCAGGAACAGACGGTACATGACACGCTTGTTGGTAGCAGCGGCCTGGAATGGCTTCCAGAAGCCAACACCAATGGTTGCGCGCTGCTCCTCCAGAGCGGAGTCAATAGCACCAATTTCCTCAATCATGTAGATATCATCCTCGGGCAGCTGACGGATCCAGCAAAGGTTTTTGATAGCTTCCTCACGACGACCACGGGAGAACAACCAACGGGGCGACTCGCGGATGAAGGAACCACCAATCAGCAGGAGACCGGCAGGGATCAGCTGGACGGCGAAGGGAATTAACCACTGCTTGTGGCCAGGAGTCATGGTCTCGGAGACGCCATACTGAAACAAACAAATTAGCACACTGAAAAAATGAAAGAATTTTCCTTCGGGGAGAACCCACGTTAATCCAGAAACCAACAAGACCACCAATCTGCCATCCAAATTCGTAGACACCAACCAGGCGACCTCGAATAGCAGGGGGTGACAGTTCTGAAATGTAGATAGGGGTAATATTGGAGCCCGCGCCGACGCCCAGACCAGCCAGGACACGTCCAACGTAGATCAGACCCAAACCACGGTCGCCGTTAGCACCCAACATGAGACCAGCACCAAGAACGAAAATCAGACCAGCTGCCAGCAGACCAATACGACGACCCCAGAAGTGACCAATAGGGTATGCGAAGAAGGCACCGAAGAAGGCACCGGCTTGGTAGCAGGAGACAATGTTGGCATTGATTAGGTTCTTGGTAGCGGTGGACATGGTGTTGAAGTGGAATTCGGTCTTGAACGAGTCCAAAGCCAGGGTAGTACCGATGAATGCACTGTCATAACCGATCATGCAGGATGTGCATGATGCAACGGCGGCGAGAAGGTAGACCCTCCAGTTGTAGACGGCCTTTGGCGTCGGCCGATCCTCGACCAGCTTGAGGATAGACATGATGGTGGTTTCAATAGAATGACAATGATCAAACAAAATGTATACAAGACAAAATAGATGCAAACCTCTATGCCCTTGAAACCAGAGGAAGTCGGATCAATCCGTTCCAAGAAAGAGGCAAGCAACTTGCGCCCTAAACGGGGTATCAAGTTGAAGATAGAGAGCAAGGGATGGGGAAATTCGGGGTATGGAGAGGAAGAGATGAAGAAGAGGCTCTTGCTGCAGATGGAAAAAAAGGGAGATGCGAGATCTAAATAGCCACGCGATCCCCAGACCACTGATTTCAAGGTTTGACTGGGGAAGAAGGAAAGAAAGCGTCCGGGGCGACTGGGGGGCGAAAGGAAATCGTGGAGACGCTGGGCTACGCGGAGAAGAGTATAACTCGACCTTTTTTTTTTTTTTTTTTTTTTTTTTTTCGCAAACCCAAAAGCCACTCCGGCAAAACGATATCAAACCGAGTGAGCGAACAAAGCGCAAAGGTTAAAGGCAAAGGCTTGCGCCAAAGGTAGCCAAAGGTTATTTGGTGCAGGAATTGAAGAGTCAACAAGCCCAAGGCTGGGCAGAAGGTGTGGGATTGGTCCAATTGGGCTGGAAAATTCTGCTGGTCTGCTAGGCTGCTTGGCTGGGGGCGTGAAATTGTGGGGAGCTCCGATATCGCGGAGTGGAACCAAGTAACCACGGGGGGATAACACATCTAGAGTTAGTCTCGACGGCCGCATGGGCATTTGTCAATTTCTCCACGGGGGAGCATGGAGTCCATGGACTGAGGACTCTGGGGAGCCGACCGGTGAACGCTCCGCTCCAATTAAACAATAATGCAGACTGCATGCCGGGACGGTAGTAAACGGTTGGATTCTGATTCGTCGAGAGTGGTCGGCTCTCATCAAGGCCATGGCGACTCGGCCCAATGATATCGGGTAGCCAAAATCATGACCCAGTGGGTAACCGAAGTGGCTTGGGAAAAGCGATGCTCCGGGGATGGTTTGGCTATGCTGAGAAACTGCGGTACAGTAGCTTTGTGCCCAGGCTGGAGGAAATGTCCATCGAAATTTCGACTCATCTGGTCCCCATTGGCGGAGTCTATTAGCCGATGCGAACTCTGGGCAATTCTGGGCAGCCCTTGGCACGGAGTAAGAAATGTGAGGAAATGAGAATCTCGGATGTTGATGTGCGGAGAGGGCGGAAGCCTCGCCATCACGTGAATTAAGGCAACTATTTGACGGAACAAAGAAACAGCCCGTATGACTAAGAATGTTGCCCATGGAGCATTTTTGGTATAGCGGTATTATGCCCCGTCTGTTTCGACACTATTGAGACTGCTATTTAATGTATAGCATACGGTCTATAGATATAGACTCCGTATGCACGACCAAAAAGAATAATAGTCTTCTACATACACTCGAATTTGAAACGCAGCCTCGGCCAGGCTCTATCCAACCTTGAATGGATGGTCGGCGCCGATCTTCTCCAACATCGCCACTGCGCTTGCGATTAGCTAGCTACCTTGGGACTGGACGCCGCTCTGGAGATGTATGAAATGCCGGGAATAGTATGTATACACCATTTCGGCTTCGGGATGATGACTCCGCGCGCTTCTACAATGGAGAGACTGGTCAAGAAGAAACCTACGGATCGGTCACGTTACGAAACATGGGCAAGCATACGTAAACTTGAATATCGAGCACACAGACTTGTGTTCTTGCCATTTAATAGAAGGAGTATATAGAAAATGTTGATTTCATACGATTCGTAGTAAGATATGATCTTAAGAAATGTAAAAGGTGCTGAGAGTGAAATGCGGAGACTGTTAGTTAAGCCGAGTTCCAGTGCCACCAGTTACTTCGGAATTGACGGCAGATCTCTTAGCCTAGCCCCAGTTTTTCATGTTGTGCCCGCAGGACCAGGAATGGAGAAGTTTGTATCGTGTATAATAATATCTCCAATCTCCTCAACATTTTAATTCCCCCTCCCCTCCTTCAATTCATCCCACCTACAACACACATCCAAAATGGCCGCCCCAGCAGTCGAAGCCACCGCTCCTCAAACAAGACCCGAGGAGCCCATCACCAGCCCCTCCCACCTCGACGGCGTGGCCTACCTGTACGGCCACCCGCTCCTTAACTCGCTCTCCCCACCTCTCCACCAGACCGTCTACAATGCCCTGGGCCTGAACTGGCAGCAAATCCCGCTCTCCAGCGTCACGGGCACCTCAGCTACCTACCCACCACCCTACACCCTCTCCCCGCCCATCAAGACCTTCCTCGCTTCTATCAAGGCCAACCCCAAATTTGTAGGCTCTTCCGTCACAATGCCCCACAAAGTCGCCATCATGCCTCACCTGGACGATCTAACCGAGCACGCCCGCCAAGCTGGTGCCTGCAACACGATCTTCCTCCGCGAGGACCCTGTTACCGGAAAGACCCAGTACGTCGGCACAAACACCGACTGCGACGGTATCCGCGAAGCGCTGACCCAGAACGCGCCCGATGCCTCGCGGTTCCGCGGCCGTCCCGCCCTGATCATCGGTGGTGGTGGTACCGCCCGCACGGCGATCTACGTGATGCGACGCTGGCTCGGATCCAGCAAGATTTACATTGTGAACCGTGATGCCGCCGAGGTCGCGACGATCATGGAGGAGGATCGCGCCCGCAACCCGGATCCTACTGCCCAGGCTCCCCTGGTGCACGTTACAGACCCCGCCGAGGCTGCTTGTCTTGAGGCCCCCGCTGCCATCGTCTCTGGTATCCCGAACTACCCGCCCAAGACGGCGGAGGAGTTGAATGCCCGCGCTGTTATCCAGGCGTTCCTGGGTACGGAAGCTGATGCGGCGAAGCAGCAGGGTGTTATCCTGGAGATGTGCTACCACCCCGTTCCTTGGACGGAGATTGCCCAGCTTGCGTCGGCTGGTGGGTGGAAGGTCATCCTTGGTTCTGAGGCTTTGATTTGGCAGGGCCTGGAGCAGGCGCGTCTTTGGACGGGTAAGGATGTTATTGGTACACTAGGTGTTGTTGATGCTGTCAAGGCTGTTGTTAACGGCTCTGTTGCTGAGCGCGCGGCTCAGGCGAAGAAGACCTCCAGCTTGTAAAGTGTGGAGTCTTCGGACTTGTATTGCTCATCCTGATATCTTCCCTTTTTTTCATTTTCCTTTCTCATTTCTTTTTCTCAATTGGCATGTCCGTTTGACGATTATATAGGGCTTAAAATTCTTGCATATTATATATAGATGGGTGGCGTCAGTTGTGGAAACATGACTTTGAATGTACGGAACATTTCAAATTGTCCCGATTGTGAATAAACGTAGACACCTATGGTATATAGATACGACTTGTACCTCGTAGTCCGTCATCTCAAGGTTATGTCGGAAGTGGGTGATCGTCTACGCACCGGGACGAGAGTACGACAGCTGGCGGACCCGCCGCCAGACCTCACGCACTGTCCGCTCTTGAGATTCACGGCCAGTCTCGGTAGCTGACGGGCCAGCGGGTCTAGAAAGTTGTTAATCCAGAGTCGATACAATAAACGAGGAGAATGCTCACCTAATGGCTAGATAAAGTCGACTCCCCAGTCGCACATCTCCAATCGGTGCCGTATCCGGGTTCTCTGGCGGATTGGCCGTGGTAACCAGTCCACCAGCCTCAAGAAGAATAGCAATACCGGCAGCCACATCCCTGGTAGTCAGTCAGTAAACAATCCATCCAAACCATTCACACAATTTATTCCATCAGATAAGAAAAAGAATCAAAACATACCACTCCCAACACCCCCCCTCCCACCAAATATCAAAACTCCCCATAGCAGTATACGCCAAATCCAACGTCGCACTCCCCAAACTCCTCATCCCATGCACCATGCCTCCCTTCCCATCCCTTGCCCCAATCTCCGCCGCCATATTCACAAAGCTCTCAATCTTGCGATGCATATTGCCATCCGGGATATCGCGGCGGTCCTTACCCCACTCGCAGGAGAAAATGCATTGGGAGGGGGCATTGGCTGGCAAGGGCGGGATGGGGTTATGGAGTAGTGGGAGGCGGCGCTTTTCGTTTAGCCAGGCGCCGCGGCCGGGACAGGCGGAGAAGAGTTGGTCTTGGAAGGGGGCGTAGATTACGCCGATTATGGGGCGGTGTTGGACGATGAAGCCAATTGAGACGCAGAACATGGGGAAGATGTGGGTGTAGTTTACGGTTCCTGGGGTGGATTAGTTATGTGGGGTTTAGGTGGGATTGAAGTGGAAGTGGAAGTGGAAGTGGAAGTGGGAGTTGGAGGTGTGTACCATCTAGAGGGTCGATGCACCAGGTTGGTTGTTCGTCGATTAGATAGTCGCGTGATACGCCCTTGGCGTAGGTTTCTTCGCCGAGGAATCTGGGGAAGCGGGTTTCTTAGCTGTGTCTAATGTGGATGTGTAAAGGGATTAGACGAACTGGTGTGAGGGGTATTTGCTCTGAATGGCATTTCGGATGAAGACCTCAACGTCTGCTCATGCTAGTTAGTCCAATCTGATTCTGATTAAACCGCGGTCATCTCTTTGCATAGCTTACCCTCATCAGTCTGAGTTACGATATCAACCGCATTCTCTTTCTCCTCAAATGTCTGCGGGCCATTACTACCACAGATGCGCTGCTCAACACGCTCCATCAACATATCACCCGCCTTGCGGCCTAGGTCGATCGCAAAGGCGTATATCTCGTCAAGCTCATCCTGAGAGAGTTGTCCCACGGCCATGGCGGGAGTAGTATCGGGGACGATCGTAGAGGTTGAAGAGGTGGAAACTGGCAAGACCTCCGGTCGGATGAGTCCCGGATATGTTTTCTGGCAGGTTTAGGAAAGGTGAGAGGAAGGCTGGAGTGACAGACGGTTGACTCATGGGAGACCGGTGAAAAAAAAGGTCAAAATAACCGTCAGTAGCCGGTTTACCTTATCGGTGGTTCTATTCTCCACCGCGGGGTGAATGGAGATACATATGAGCTGGTAGCGGCCCTGTGTGATTACCCGGCTCACCATCGAAGATTCGGTCGAATCCCGAATCGTCCAGCTTCAGGAAAAGAAGGCGAATCTCATGCTGCATTTGAAAGATACGGAAAAAGAAAAAAAAAAGCCAAAAGACTTGTGAAGAATCCGCACGCCCGAGGAGCGCTAGGATATGGCTTGGCCTCCCTTCATAGCCCAAGATCCCGCCATCTCCTGGGCCATCCTGTCGGATCGCCGACCGAAGTCCCTCTTCCCTAGTGGTTGGATTATACCTGCAATAATAATCTTTGCTGTAGGTCCATTCAGGCAGGCTCGCGAGTCATCCAACTTCAAATGGGTGAGTCGAGATTCGACCATGTTTAATTATCCAATCCAGGTGGGACCGTGGGAGTCCGCCGTGAACCCGCAGCAACGTAGTTCAAGGGATTCCAGGGATAGAAGAAACAATTCTTGTTAGCAGCACGCTCCTGTGATGTTCTTTATATAGAATCCCTGGCAAGTGATCGTCCGTAGGGTGGGCATCATAGGCATGATCCAAAACCATAGTGGATCGCCACCTCATCGTCGTTGCTTTATCAACCAAGAAGGCTAATAAGAACGATCTTGTTTGAGACTCGTGTAAAATATCTAATCTTCACCAAGACAATAATAATCAAGACGGACCACAGAACCACAAAGCCATCACGAGCGCTGCGTGGCTTCCCTGAGCGCTCTTACTTATTTATCTAGAGTAGGAACGTAAATAGCTACTCACTATCCTAGTCTCTAGTATCTATATTAACTATTTCGAAGTAACTTCCTTAATTAAGGTTATCCTTAGAAGAATAGCTGAGGTTATAAGCCTTGTACTTTTAGCGGCTATTTCTACGGGCAGTAATTATAGGTTCTCGAAGCTAATAAGACTAAATCACGGTTAGAATTATCGGATTATAAGCCTTAGGATTTAATCTCTACTATCTCATACGTCTTCTATAACGCATGGCCCTTAAATAACGCGAGAAGTCTATGTTCGGAAATACGAAGGCTTGCGCTGGGACTCTTGTCGACGAGAGGGCGAAGAATTCCTTAATGACGTGCCACTAAGAAATGCGTTATCCTCTTGATTCGGGGATCACTATGGCCTAGGAAACGCGTGGCCCTTGGATTCCTGCAGACTTTGAGGGTTGGTATATGTAGTTTAATGACTATGAATAAGAATATGAATTGAGAATTACCTTGAATTGGACTTTCTCCTTATAGGTGTTTCGGCCCTTCCCATTAGGAGCCACAACTATATCATCATCTACTAGGGCTGGAGGCCTTCAATTCGATGTTCATACTCATCTCATCTGGCTGCTGAGGTGTGCGCTGAGGTGTGGCAGCTTGAGTTGGAGGCTTGGCCGGCCGTTGAGGCTATTGAGCAAAAGATTGCGCTTGCGGTTGCTGTGGCAAAGCTGACTGCGAGAGCTCGAGTTGTGGTTGCGAATGTACCGGCTGCTGCTCGCTGTACTGAAGGCTTTTTGAGCCTCTTTATTCCAGACCTGGAATCAACTTCGGAAAATTGCGGCAAACCCCATCCTCAACTAGTTGCAAATTTGAGCTTACACAGAGCTTACACAAGAGACACGGCACATTGGATCCTAGATGTGCTTTCGAAACGAGGTGCTGTGATATCAGATTAGAACGGGTAATACCACGATTGCAATTTAATCATTGGAACACTTACTATGTATCAGCATACTGGTTGCCCCTGAAAAGTGGCTGTCACATGCACTGCAGTACTATAGGCAATGGTCCATTGCCCTCATATGTTCATCGGCAGCATCCTGGGTCGAAAAGACGCGATCATAGCCCTGGCATACGAACTTCGATCTCCAGTGTCACACGTTGTTCATATGACGGTCTGCGTCAACCACAACTCAGATTCAAAGGTCAAAAAGCTTTCGCGGGCCGATCTGCGAAAGTAGAAGTACTGGTTCTGCCTCTGGTCGGCCATATCCGGCTTGAGTATTTACGCCAGTTCAGGCACAATGTGTTAGATGTAGACGGATTGGAGGTCTGGAGACAGCCAAATGTGGAAGGCGGTGGGTGTTGACAGAATGGTTGCATGTTTTCCCCCGGAAAACAAAGGGTATCACCATAAAGGCCCATGAGGTTCCACGGGAAGCTCTCTTTTTCTTCTTTTCCCCAGTTTTAGTTGCCTAGTTAATTGATACAGCAACCCTCATGGATTCGCTCTTGATCTCCGTAACACAATCCCACAATAATTCTCTCCGACTAGTAGTAGTACTAACTGGTCAATACAGTTTGTTTACCCCGCAGTGTCACCTCGCCTCGGACATTTTCTCGAAACTCCAAAACCGCTGGGCACCGGCCGAACCAAAAAAAAGCACCGGATCCCGTGCATCGCCGGCAAAGCGCTCAACCGGCTCAAATTGCGGGGAGAAACACGACCCGCGAATCAGAATGGCTATGATGAGCACAATGCACAATGCCGAACATCCCCCACCCTCCAAATACTCCTCGTATTACTGAAACTCCGATCACAACTAACCTTCTCTTCCAATTACTACCCTTCAATCTCAATCTCAGACCTCAATCCCCCTTCAATCACACTCACAACCACAAAAATGGTCAAATCAATTCTCCTCATCAACGGCCCCAACCTCAACCTCCTCGGCACCCGCGAACCACACATCTACGGCCACACCACCTTGTCCGACGTCGAAAACGACAGCCGCGCCATCGCCACCAAGCACAGCTGCACCTTCGACGCCTTCCAATCCAACCACGAAGGCGCAATCGTCGACCGCATCCAAGCCGCCCGCGGCAACGTCGACGGCATCGTCATCAACCCCGGTGCCTACACGCATACCTCGGTGGCGATCCGGGATGCCCTGCTTGGCGTGGGAATCCCCTTTATCGAGTTGCATGTGAGCAATGTTCATGCGAGGGAGCCGTGGCGCCATCACTCGTATTTTAGTGATAAGGCGGCGGGGATTATTGTGGGATTGGGGGTTTATGGGTATAAGGTTGCTGTTGAGCATGTTGCGGTGAATTTTAAGGAGTTGGAGAAGGAGAGTAAGGCTGCTCTGTAACGGGGGAGAGGGTTTAAAATTAGTTCGTGTATATAATTGTTCGTTGTACATTCTATGTAGGGCAATTGGGAAATTGGGATTCTGGGATTCTGGGATTCTGGTCCTAAAAATGGATGCTCGTGGTATGTCATTTGTGTCCCTGCAATTGATATCGTGCTCTTAGTATCTTTCCAGAGATTTGATCAGTTCCTAGGGCACCTGCAGTAGAATTGACCTTAGAGGAATGGATGTTCACATTGGCTACAAGACTTAAGATTTCGGTACAGAGGCCGCATGACCTATTATAGACTAGCTATACTACTCATCACCGGCTGATTGCCAATTTACAATCGCCTGTCCAGCCATCAACTCATACGTCGCGATACGGTCTTCCTGGAGCCGTATCCTCTGGAAGCCTTCTCCGTGGCGGGTGTTACCGTCCGATCAGCCACCAGGGCCATAGTGGCGGGTGGAACGCCGACCAGCGGCTTTGACAGATAAACAACCATCTAAGCTTCCACGGATGCATCACCTCTTAGGCGTTCCTGAAATTCTAAGAGACTCTTGTCGCACTGAGGGAGGAGGCGCAGTACCCGGTAATTGCTGCGTTTGCGCCAGCAAGAATGGTTCAATCTGACTAGAGAAGGAGAACAATTCTGGGACCCCATTTTCAGCGACAAAGCCGAGGTTTTGCATGAACTCGGGTTGATTGTCAGGTCTGAGTATGACATAAGTACTTGGTCTGTATGGGATAGTAAATGTGGGGAGGTCAGTTGTCAACTCACTTTTCAGCGCCATCCAGCGACGCAAGCTCGTCAAACAAGGCATCCAGATCTGGTGCAATTCGCTGTGGTTGCTGACGTCGTGCAGGCCCGTAGCCATCCATGTCGACAAAGGGAGGGATATTGAGGGAAGGGTCTTGATAGGTAGAGTACTGCCCGCCTGAGGGGAAGGATGGCGGAAAATCGGGAATCATGCTTTGAGATTTGGAAGGGGCAGACATGCTCGACTGCCGAAGTCCGTCCAGTTGACCTGGCTGTGCTGAGACTTCTGAAGCGCCACCGACGGTAGTCATGGATGGTGTAGGCGTATGGATAAGAGCGCCACTATCGTCAATGCCTTGTGTGGCGCGGAGCCATGGAGTGGAGAGGAAAGGTTCGGATGGTGGGAGATGACTTTCATTTTGAGTTGGGTGTAGGTCGGTGGAAGAGATGAGATGGCGGGGAGTAGATACTGGCATGATATGATGTTGTAGTGCTGGGGTTTCAATGGGAGGAGGAATGTCCAGCTGTTGTGATTGAGTCCTCGGCAGGGAAGCTTGACCTGCCAGGGATCGATCTTGTGTAATCCATAGCTGTCTAAGGTTGGACGCCAACGACTCGATCTGAGCCCGGAGCCCCATCTCTATATCGGACACGAGGGTCCGAGAGACTGAGCGTGGAAGACAATATCCAAGAATCATCCCAAATGTCGGTGCCGTCGCTGAGAAGCTGTATGTCTCCACGAAAACGTGGACCAGATGGAGTAGACGTTTGGAGCTTTCGATGGCCTTGCCCTTATGTGGTATTTCAGGGAGATGTTGGTCGCTTTCCCGCAAAGCAATCTGCAGGCTCAGCGCAGCAACGATACTTTGATATGTCATTTCAAGCCCGAATATGTGAGGTGAGGGCAGCTTCACTGGACGATTATCCAAATGGACTCGATAACTCTTTGGAAGCGCTGAGACCCATCGCTGCAGCTGCAGCTCAAGTGATTCCAGTTGCGAACGAGAGATGGTCGGGTCTTGCTTGTAATAGCAGAGATCATTCAGAATCGAGACCAGGGAGACGAGGCGATTAAAGGTGCTCAGGGCATGAAGAGGACCGCGCTGCATAGAAGCACGAGAAGACTGAGTTGGACGAAAAGCGGTCTGATCCTCCCACGGATGCCATTCCTCCAGTCCATCCTCGCTGATAGTCCCCGCCCTAGCCAGATCATCTTTTCGAAGTGAAGGACATTGTGAGGTGTGCTCCGCAATCAGCGTTTCCAGCACAAAGCACCCCAAGAAGATGTGCTTGGCTCGCCCCCGCTGCTTCTCCGGGGATCTAGATGGAGCTGTGAAAGATGGCTGGTTCAGCCCTAGTGTCTGGGCGATCCTGACAGCATGTCCTACAAGCATCCACGCGGCAGTCCATTGTTGCTGGCCAAACTTGATCAGAGACAAAATCAGCAATGCTTGGACATGGCCGAGCTCATATGGGCCGATCTCAGAGGGGATAAGTTCTCGAGCCGTGTTATACATTCCCGAAGGGTTGATATGAGGATCAGCCTGCGGACCAGAGAGGTGAGCAGCATTGGTTGACTCTTCTTGGAAAGAGGCCAGAGCCAGAACAGCCCATAAAGCAGCATGATCCCCCGAACCAGGCGCTGTGCGTGACATGGAAACATCACCTTCAGCGTATTGATAGGCGGTGCGGAGTATGTCATGTTTTTCCAAGATAGGGAACCAACATTGTGTGTATGAAAAGTAGATATCGAGAAGGGGCCATGCGTTGGAAGGAAGCTGAAGAAGGTTGTGGCTGGAAATCATTTGAGAGTCACTGGCGTGAAGGGAGATGGCGAGTGGAGGTGAATGTGTGTCTTCGGGGATAGTTTGCACACCAGATTCTCGGGTCCGGTACCCAGGAGGTCTCGGTGCAGAGCTAATCATGGACGCGCGTGAGGGCGATATCCCTGTGAATGGCGTCTCTCGATATTCGAGTCCTTCTGGTATTTGCCATTCATTTGCTTCAGCTGAGGCAAGGACCGCATCGACGTCCAGGGGCGTGTCGCCATCACCATATGCTTGAAGGCTTCGTTCCCTCTCCTCCTCTGGCTGCTCGAGGAGCACCAGCATGCGCTCGATATCCCTCAGCACCGTACTATTCTTGAACGACGACAGTAGGGTATCCGATCCTTCTGCTTCCTTGCCCATCGTCGCGAGATGACTTGGTAAGTTGATCGACCTCATCAAAGCGCGCATCACATCTTCGCTGCCTTGGATTTTCTGAAATACCAGCCCCCATAGCAGTTCCAGCGATCGAATATATCCTGTGGGAAGCCCCCGCTTCTTGGGGTTTGCCTTGTAGGTGCATGGTCGGCCTAGCAATGCACATGTCGAGCAAACTGGTTGTATTCCGTCGCATTTGTCCTTTTTTGACCGGCAGCTGTCGCAGGCCCGTGATACCCGCTGCCGCTTAGGTTGGGCAGGGTCGTCTTGTGCATTTGCCTTGCCATCATCGTCTGGATCAGCCAATCGTCGTTTTGCCTTACCGCTAGCCCCAGTGGCTTGGCGAGATTCGGAGCTCATGGTGATTGCGAGAATCCGCTAGTCGGGTCCAGCCGCATGTTCCTGCGATGCGATCAAGCGATGGTGGGAGTTGAATCTTTTGCCGACGGCAGCTTGCGCTGCGCAGACTAGTAGTGGCGGTCTAGTCCATGAATGACTGTCACCGCAATGAAGAAGGACAGTGCGATATCCAATTGGACCAGATATGAAAGATGATAGGTATCGCGAGAGCTGTTTGCGCACGGAGAAAGAGAAGCCCACCGAGTCACCGAGTCACCGAGATTCGCAGAGGAGGGCTTTCGCTCGTTCCGGGGAAAAAGAGGAGCAGCGCGGCAGAAAGGTGGCCCGCAAATCCCCGCCGACCGGGGCCCCTCGCTTTCTGTTTCCCTCACTGGTCACTCAATTTCCAATCAGTCGCTTGTCGCCTGCTCACGGCCAAACCTTCAGCTCCCTTTCTACCAACCCCATACCCCGTACCCCAACTTTTCGAGTTACACCTTTCCCTTATACTGCCATCTACCGAAGAGTTTGGTTCCCCCTCCCTGTGGTAATGGGCTCTCGCATTCCTCTGTGAACCGGCTCCCCGCGACACGATGTCCCTGCTAGAGACGAAGCGCAAACTGGAGGGCGACCACAACGAGCAGCCCCGGAAGTATGGCTCTGGGGGAACGGGGTCTTGGCTACCGGCGATACGGTCGCAACCCAGTTCACGACGGGCTAGTGAACAGGTGGAGGGATACGGCGACCCCTATACCATCGCAACTTCTTTGCGGGAATTGCAGTCTAACCGCGGCTCACCGGTCCTTTTCGACAATGGGCTCTTGCAGACCCCACGCAACTTCACTCCCAAGTCGTCGATCGTCCTTATCGGTATTCGAGGCACCGGAAAGTCTAGTCTGGCTGTCATTCTGGCAGCTACCTCTGGCCGCCGCTTGATCGACTCCGATCGATATTTTCACCAGGTCACTGGGTATTCCCGCGCTGCGTTCAAGAGGGACAACGATCATGCGGTGTACAGACAACAGGAAGCGCGGGTATTCGAGTCAATGCTATCAGATAATCAAGAAGGATGTGTTATTGCTTGCGGAGCAGGGTCAATGGAGCGCAGTGGCCAGAGGCTGCTGAGGGAATATGCGCAGACACATCCTGTCATTCACGTCATCCGAGATCCACAAAGCATTCAGTCGTATCTCAAGGCGTGGGATATTCAAAAAGTGCGACACTTTTTGGAGCTATCCGGACCGATCTATCGAGGCTGTTCAAATCTGGAATTTTTTAACCTCTCGGAGACCATCAATCGCAGCGGCGGACAAATGGGCAAGGATGGCCATGAGCCATCACCAGAACCCAAAAACGACCAGCGCGCGCAAACGCCGACACCTTTTCTGACTCTTAAACGAGTACAGCGTGATTTTCTGAGCTTCATCGCTTTTGTGACTGGCGATCGTACAGAGATGAGCCGCCAGCATGCTTCCTTCCCGTTGTCATTATTACCTGTCGAGAGTCGTCGAAATACATTGGCGCTTTCGGTTCCATTTTCCGCTCTTAATGAGCGGGACTTGGACATTGAGGAGCTTGAATTCACCGTGGATGCCTTTGAACTCGTCATCGACGTCACAAGCCCTTCCGGTCAGCCTGGCGCTGATTCGAACTTGGCCGATAGGATCAGTCAGGTGGCGGCAACCATACGTCGTAATATCATTGTGCCGTTGATGTACCACGTCGAAAGCTATATCACACCCGGAGGGTCTCTTTCGCCAGGTCAGAAGATTCGCATGAGCGATGAGAATTATCTTACCCTAGTTCGACATGGTTTGCGACTTGGTCCCAGTTTTCTGTCTGTTGACTTGACTCGTGATGATACTCTGTTATCTCAAGTTATCAGGTGTAGGGGAACAACTAAGATCATTGGCCATTTCGAGGCTTTCCAGCCTCTTCCTGGTGGCTGGGATGGAGTCGAATACATGAACATCTACGAGAGAGCAAAAAGGCTTGGATGCAATGTGGTGCGAATATGCCAGCCAGCCGAAACCATGGAAGACAACTCGGCCGTACAAAGATTCCGACATCGAATCGAGAGTCTGCCAGTGGCCAGCCTACCACTCATCGCCTACAACACCGGCCCTCTTGGTCGCATGTCTCGTTGCTTCAATCCCATCCTCACACCAGTCACACACCCATCTCTCATGTCCGAAATACCCAACCAATTATGTCCCACCATCACCGCCCGCGACGCCCAACAAGCACTTTTCAGTTCCTTTGCCTTGGACCCCATGCAATACTTCCTCTTTGGTGCCAATGTCAACTACAGTATGTCACCTGCGATGCACAACACCGCATTCCGGGTCTGCGGGATGCCACACCGCTATACGATATTCCAGTGTCCCCAACTACGCGGCTTGAACGAGCTGGTGGAAAACCCGTACTTTGGAGGCTCCAGTGTCAGTCTGCCTTACAAGACGGAAGTTATCCCACTGCTTCATTCCATGTCACCGCATGCCCGAGCAATCGGCGCCGTCAACACACTCATTCCTATCCGCAACAACGATGTCTCTGATTCCCGCCTCTCAGAGGAATCCTCTATCCACCTCGAAAAGACCCGTGCTGGCCCCGTCAAGGGTCTACATGGAGACAACACTGATTGGATCGGAATCTGCAATTGTATTCGCCGTGGTCTTTCTCCAGCGAACGCCGTGCGCCCCTCCTCCACCGGCCTTGTCATTGGATCTGGTGGTATGGCTCGTGCCGCTATCTACTCCATGATTCACCTTGGCGTGCAAAATATTTTTGTTTACAACCGCACACTTGCCAATGCCAAGAAGTTGGCTGATCATTACAACAGGCAAGACTTGGTGTCTAATGAACGAAGTCCAGATCGACACCCACGAGTCAGGACACTCAATTCGTTGGATGAGCCATGGCCCGCGGCCTATAAGCAACCGACGATTATTGTGTCCGGTATCCCAGCTCACAGTATTGGCGGTGAACCCGCGCCCAACTTTAATGTACCTACGCAATGGCTCGAGAGTCCGACAGGTGGTGTCGTCGTTGATGTAAGTCCTCCATTCACGCCCGAGAGATTATATCCTTTTTTTTTTTTGCTCCGGGTATCGATAGGAATTCCTGAAAATAACTCATTCTTCAGCTGGCCTATAAACCCCTGAACACACCCCTCATGAAACAGATTCGAGCCCTGTCCCACCGAGGATGGGTAGCATTGGACGGTCTTGACGTCCTCCCCGAGCAAGGCTTTGCCCAATTCGAACTGTTTACGGGCCGCCGCGCGCCCCGCCGACTCATGCGTACCATTGTCCTCCAGGAATATGAGGATGATGAAGCACACGATGACCGCAATGCCATCCAATACAGACTGCGAAACCTCGACGGGCAACCTACCTGAGGTTAAACAAATCGGAAGCAATTGGTAAACACAACACACACCCCAACGCTTGTTAGGCTCTGCGAAGCCACTGTGGATCCCATGGGGAGATCTGCAGCCGGAGCACCGATGCTGAGTTGGTGCATCAGCTCGTATATAATCCCGCTTTGGGGGTTTCCCCGAGGTCCCCGGCTGTCGGCACCATCGGCGGGTCTCATATCAGTGAGATCGTTGATCCCCGATCGAAGATCAGCATCGGATTCATCGGTACGATCCGGAATTGCCCATCTGCTGCTGGCTATTATTTGTGGGATTGTGCTCCCCTTGACGAGCAATGACTATGAGCACTATAACCTAGCTATTAGGAATGATGAACGACTGATTAAAAAGAAACTATAATTGTGACACGTTCATTAAATCTGCTCTGTCCTAGAGAGATATCAGTGATCCTCAAATAAATCTTTCCTCAGCAACACGGCCCACTAGAATACTACGCTGCTACACAATGATGTTAGACAAATATAGATGTTTCTCACTTGCAGACAGATACTCCGCGTCTCACAGATAAGCCTAGAACATCCATCCCGCGCTCCACATTTCAATATACTTCAAACGATCTGCACGGCTCCAGGCTTGGCCAAGAACATGGCCGTGCGGGAAGCATGTACATAGCTGTGTGTGTATCAGCCGGCAACGCTGAGACGCCTAGTTCGCTATTTTAGACTAGCAAATTGGCCAGGTAGGTCTTCCCTGTTGGCCGAGCTTAAGCGACCCATACCTCTTCAGCACGACCTTTTGTGAAACAGAATCCCCTACTTCTGAATCAGGGTCCAACCAGGGGTTTTATGGTCCTTTATGTCTCTTTCTAGATGTCTAGCGGGGGGTCCACTTGTTATTATAAGGCTGGACGGGGTTTATAGAAGTATGGATAGCTTCATTAGCCCTGGTCAAACTAACGCTGTTTGTTTGCCATGCAAGGCTAAGTAGGACTTCCACCCCCAATATTTCATAGAAGACACCCACGGTGGCATGGTTGGTCAAACATCTAGGTCATCAAACCTCCGGCGGTGGGAGGTTCGAATCCGGGTGGTGGCAATGCACTTGCAGAATTGTTCCACTCTCCCCATGATCGTCTAGTTACCTGATTACCTGACGGCCAGTTGGGCGGAGTTAGCGGCCCCGGGAACCGGGCTGGGCGGCGCGGATTCGGTCTTCACTTTTTTGGTAATATTTTTGATCATAGTATTGGATCTAATTATTATGCTTCTTCTTCTTGTTCGCCACACTCTATCCAGAATCGAGTTTCTTGGTTTGTTTATTGGATGTGCGGGTGAAGATGATCCCGCGGCGATCTTCGCAGGTCCACTTTGATATCGATGCGAACTCTTGATCTTGGTTTCTCTAGTCGTCTCGAGTACTTCCCACCTCATTTCCATATTGTCTCTACGAGATTTTCCGACAGCTTCTTGATTCTGGACGATATCATAATTCCTTCATGACGTATTTCCAGGCTCCTACGTTATGTAGCCTGAAAGGCCCCCACCCTACCATGATCTCCAGTCCCAGGGTTTTAGTACCATTCAGCCTTGTCCGAAAGACAATCCACTTTCAACCAGGGTGAAGACTTGCCCTTTACATCCATGAACGGCACGCGTGCAAAAATGAGCCACGCGGAAGATATCGCGACAGAAAAGACCCTGTCAGACCTCGAAGAGTGCCAAGCTGGCCCGCACGACCAACAACACAGCCGAGGGAGACATCCTCGAGCCCCTGCAATTCCTCTTAGCTGCCCGCCGTGGCGTTTACCAGGACCCTTATTTTGCCAATAGCCATGCCCCCGACGATCGGGCTATTACCTTTAATGGTCCGTCTGGGGTTAAGGCAGCCCCGGACCGATCGTCTCGATGGAGTCGGTTCGTCTGCCACATCGGGTATCTTCCGACCATGTGAGTGAACAAAAGGGAGTCTTAAAAATGAAGGCTTTGAAAGAACAAACTAACAAAGAAACTCACGTTACAGGTCTCGAATTGTAATGACTTGGACCGCGTTCTACGCCGCCGCATATCTCGGCACCTTCATCACGGAAACCAAAGACGAAAAGACAGGTCGAACAAAAGGAGACATCTACTACGGCATGAAATTAGGACTCTGCATCTCAGCAATTGTCCTCGCTCTCCTCATAACCGCTGGCCGGACTGCACGCAAACAAACAATCGCAGCTATCCCTCCCGAATTCGATCCCGCATCCTATCAATGTCGCTTGTTGAATGCGATGCACCAACGTGGATACCACTACCGGGAGATCAATGTTATTAGTTTGGAGAAGAAGATGAAATATTGGAGCCAGGATCAGGGTCATCGGGAGTGTTTCACTGTCCAGGGACTCGTGGATCCTGGGAGTCCGGGTGGTCCTGGTGGCGGTGGGGTTTATGATGTTGTTGTGAATTTTTGGAAGGATGGGAGGTTGAATTTGCGGTTTTGTCCGATGGAGGAGAATGGTAATGAAGATGCTACTGGGAAGTTAGGGTTGATTCTGGAGCGTGGCGGGTGGGATAATGTTTAGATGGATCATCACATGTCAATTCGTATCCAGTATACAGCATGAGCTAGGTACTGTCGCTATCCTTTCCCCTTGAGATCCTTTGATCTCTCCCAGAGAGGTTCTACTCAATGGTATCAACAGTGATGCTGTACTCCAATAGAACAGAGCAAAACTTAAAAAAAATCCAAAATTCAATTTAGAAGCCGTATCGGATCTCGATTAGCTATGGTTCGTTCTCGTATTCGATGTGAAACTAGTGCAGATCAAGAATCAACGTGACACAGATAGACATGTCTATCCTATCAAAGTCCGATCTAAAGAATCGATCAGTGTAGGTTTGCTCTGTCTGGGATATTGTGATCTATATACGAGGTCGAAAGTATTCGAGTCAAGATGTAAACCAAAATAAGATCCGACAACAGGTGTAGATGGATGTGACGTGGATCATGAATGGGGGGGCCTGACTGGGCCTGACTTGGCCTGAGGGAAACAGGGGCATTGCTGGCCCGCCACGTGACACTGCAGGTGTTTCAGAGTGGCGCTGAAACGAGGCGGTCCGAGCTGAAAATAGTTACTGTGCATTAGTGTTAGTCTAGAGGTTTGCGTGGACCGGGGGATTGAAAGAGAAAACGAGGACTATTCAATATACGGGGAGAATACGAAGAATAATTAATAGACTGTGACCTTAGAAGGCTTCGACAGGACGACCAAATACTGCTTCAGGGGAGAAAGCGGACCAGGATGGTTGATGTTGGGAGGACCGACCAATCAGAAACCACAATCCGGGGCTTTTGTTTGAGACAGACGAGCCTGTTCCATGGACCCTAAACAGAACTAACAGTCTAAATAATAATAATGCTCCCGGGTCTCACTTTTCGTTTTGGGCCCGAAATACAGTAGCATCGGAGCAGACTGCCTTTTTACGAGCCCAAGTGCCGTGATGTTGCGATCTGAATTTCGGGACTTGTATGCAGGGTGATCTCTGTTTTTAGTAGTAGTACTTGTGTAGACACTTTTGTATCTGCTTCATCGACTCGGAGATAATACTCTGGATCTTCGTCCTGTGGTGGTGGTGGTGGTCTAATTAAATCCTAACGCCCCTGGGGCTTGGGCGATCCAATTGGGCCGTGCGGGCTGCTCCTGGGGAGCAATGTGGCCCGCACGTTCTCGCGCGTCGTCAGTTCGAGTGTATCCACGTAGGCTCGGGATATGTATGTATCCAGTATGGAATAGTAG
Source organism: Penicillium sp. PF1803 (assembly GCA_023626575.1). Lineage (NCBI taxonomy): Eukaryota > Fungi > Ascomycota > Eurotiomycetes > Eurotiales > Aspergillaceae > Penicillium > Penicillium sp. PF1803. The sequence goes on along the minus strand of JAMAGZ010000058.1, from coordinate 32,652 downwards.
TAGTCGGTTAGTCTCAGAAATTGAAGGAGGATGCAAGAGGGAAAATGAGTAGTTGGTTGAGAAGTGGGAGCAATAAGAGTGATCAAGTTAGACAGGCGGACACTTCTGCCACCATCAGCGTCCACCAAATTATCAACTTTCATCTCGGCCTCCTTTCCTTCTCCTCTTGGTGCCCCCCCCTGCTGCTGCGCTACTCCAACATCTCTCTCTCTCTCTCTTTCTTTTCTTTTTCTCATTCCTATTTCGAACCTCTTCATCGAGTTTTCACCTTCACGTCCAATTCTCCCCCACGACCGGGGTTTCTTTCCTTTTTTTGCGATTCCTCGTCCCCCTCTCCCCTCCCCTCCCAAGTACCGGACGGCTCTCCAATTCCACCTACACTTCCGCGAGGGGCAACCAACCTTCACTTCGCCTGAAGCGCTTGTCACAACACCCGCGCTTGTCTACCTGAAACATCGTGTAGCATTTAGCCTACCGGGGCCGTCTCTCGTATGTACAATCATTTCCACTGATCCCTTGGGGCTAGTTGGAGTTCCTCCGTGATGCGAGTGATACGGGTCTTGAGCCATTTCAGCCAGAACCACGGTCGTGGTCGACCTCGCTCACCTCAGCACTGCATCGGTCCCCTCCCCCAGGGGGCTAATCTGTCTCACGCTTAACCAGACCCTGGGTCAGCTTGTTGGCTAACGCCTCAGCTCGCTCTGCTTCAGCCACGCCTTTCTTTCACCAGCCCGCCCACCCCTGTCGCATTCCCCTCTTTCTCTCCGACTCTCCGTGATTCTCGACGTCGACTTCTGCCGTGCCATCTTCGGCCCTTCTCCATACTCCCGACGACTGACCCTTGATTCGTCCGACGGAGCGCAGTCGCATGTTCACACGGCGCGAGTGTGCATCTCCTCCCCCGCAATAGTAACTCACCTTGCTACTGCGCTGAACGGCCAAACAAACCCGCGATCTACGGCTACAACCGAGAGAGTGGGCTCCGACGACCACAGGACAACCTGAAAAGTGGCGTTCAGGAGGAACCGTTAAAAAATGGAATCCCCGGCTATTCACCCGGAGTCTCCTATGGAGGATGAGGTCCCCTTCCCGTGTATGGGTTGCGGAGAGGTACGCATCGTGTTGACAATGATTACCAATGTCGCAGACTAACCCTCGATCAGATCTTGGAAGAAGGAAAGGCCTTTGAGCTCTGTATGTATTTCACAGCTCTATCCATGATGCTTGATTGACGTGCTTGTGCTAACCCCTTCAAGCTGGACAAAGATGGCACATCGATTGTTTCCGTTGCAGCACTTGCGGCACCCTCCTAGATTCGGACGCACACCTGCTTCTCCTCGGTGACGGCTCACTCATCTGCAGCAGCTGTACCTACAGCTGTAATTCCTGTGGTAACAAGATTGAAGATCTGGCGATTCTCACAGGTGACCAGGCTTTCTGCGCCCAGTGCTTCCGTTGCCGCAACTGTAAAAGGAAGATCGAAAACTTGCGCTACGCCCGGACTTCCCAAGGAATCTTTTGTATGGACTGTCACGAATCTCTTATGCAACGAAGAAGAAAGAAAAAAGCAAGTGCCACGGGGAAAAGACCGGGGGGACCGGGGGTAAAGCTGGACAAGTCGTTGCCCTCGCTTCCCCCAAGCATGGAGGAAACTCGTTCCATCGATGAGGCTGCCAGTGAGACCTATGCGGAAGCTCCAGAGCCCACTCACGGAAGGTCAGACGGCCATGGCGATCATTCACGTACCGAGACTTCGCCCACGCGCCAGCCGGCTGCCACTGGTAAGGAAACTACGACCCTTTCGTCTGTACCACGGTCCAGAGAACTGACCAATTGACCATCTTATCACCTTCAGATAACCTTATCCTTCCCTCGAGCACCTACCGAAGCAGTCGTCAGTTGGGCGGACCGCGCGATAACGACGCAGACGCAGGCGGCGAATTCCTTATTCCTCTCACCTTCGACCCCTCCGAGGCCCTTCGCTCTTCATCCAATGCACAATCCCAGCAAGAGCTGCCTCGAGATTACTTTGGCCAGATGGGATCGGGTGATTCGTCTCTCCGGACCTCTCGCGACGGCCGTGATTACACGCTTGAGCCTCCCTCCCGTGCCTCATCAGAGCAACCGTCTCCCCATATCGCATACCAGGAGAAGGGTCGGGAAGCCCGCGAGACCGAGTCCAGTCGACGTGACATGGATTCCCGCAATGGATGGCCTGAAAAGCCCTCGACATCACACTCGGACAGAGCTAGGTTCGGCATGTCGGAGTCTGCTCGTAGCTCTCGGTCCGACCTGCCATTGGCGCTGAGAGAGACGAGTGCCTTCTCTGGAGCGACTAGTCCTGAGAGCAGCCGCTTAAAGGAAGCCACCGGGCTGGATGGTGTGACTTCAGGCTCTGCGCGTCCCTCAACTGAACTTCGCAGACCCCATGAGCACACAACTGGGGACTCGACCCGTTCTCAACCTACCAACATGGCCTATCCACCAAAGCGGGGCGATTCGCTCGAGGGCAAGCACCATATCTCCCGGAAGGAGGTTAGCTCACCTGCGTCCTCCGCTTATGGTGGATCTCCCAGACTGCCTGATAGCATCACCGAGCAGCACAAGCACAACATGACTTCGGTCAACACCACCTTGGACGGCGCGGGCTCGCCATCTCAAACGCGCTACAACGGCAGTGAATTTTCCCCAGATGATGAGCAAAACAGCGAATCATTCCTCCGACGCATGTCTAATTCCGTCCGTCATGGCCGAAGCTTCAGTGACAAGAGTATTCGCCTCGGGAAAGACGGCAAATATCCCCGCTCGCCTGCCAATGGTAGCTCGATTGGAACGGACATTGGCAGCCCTACAGCCAGCACCGCCCAGGCCGAAGAGATTGCCTGGCTTCGCAATGAGCTGCGCAAGGAGCGTCAGCGTGTGTCGGAAATGGAGGCTGCTCTTCGCGCCACCGCCGATGTGAAGCAAGTCAACACCGAACTCTCGGAGAAGCGATCCACCATGGTGGTCCTCGATGCGCAGAGAGAAATCGTTCTGCGGGAGCTGACGGTTCTGACGGATCATTTGGAAGCTGAGAAGCGTGGTGCTGCAGGTGGGCCTCTGGACCTCGGAAAACTTTCGAATCGCGTCCTTCGTGAGCTTGCCGAGTCGATTCACAAGCTCAAGGAATCCTACACTCCGCAAATCGAAGAACTTATTCAAAAGCGCAATGATTTGACGGAAGAGCTCGCCAATCTTAACCGACAGAAAGAAAAGACCTTCTCAGAATTCGAGCAGCTTTCGTCCAAAAACGCTCAGCTGGCCGAGTTGAACAATACACTGGTGCACCAGATTCAGGAGCTCTACAAGAACAGCTCTGATGGCCCGCGTGGTCCCAACGGACTTGGAATCGTGTCTCATAGCAAGGACAGATCCATTGGCTCGCTCGAGACTCTCAAGCCAACGATTGACAGCCTTGCGCCGTCCATCTCGACTACCCATATTGATGACATGGAAACCCAGACTGCCACTGCCACAATTGTCCCTGGTCCTCAAGTTGTCAACCTCCGCAAGGGCAAGTTCATGAACTGGAAGAAGGGCGGTCAGAATGTCGCCAAGGGCGTCAAAGGTCTCAAAGGAGCCTTCATGTCTAGCGAGAATGCAGAGGGCGGCGGTGGTCTTCCCCGTTCTCAGACCCAGGATCCTAGCCGACAGGGCTTTGGTTTCTTTGGAAACCAACGCAGTAAGCAAGGCGGCAAGATGTCGCAAGCCGACAGCGTGCCGGTCTTGGCCGAAGTTGTTGGAGGTGGTACGTTTTTATTCTTCAAATTTTATAGGTTTCTGCTAATTCTTTCTCAGGTCTCTTCGGTACCGATCTGGAGGCACGTATGGAGCATGAAAAGAGCATCATTCCGGCCATCGTTACCCGGTGTATCCAGGAGGTCGAACTGCGAGGTATGTGTTTCTTCTTTTATCGTAACATGATTGTATTCGTCTAACTTTCTTTAGGAATGGACATGGAGGGCATCTACCGCAAATCAGGTGCCGCTTCCGCCATTCAGGGTATTCGTGATGGCTTTGAACGTTCTCCATTCGACTATGACATTTCTGACCCCGACCTTGACATTCATGCTGTCACTTCTGCTCTCAAGCAGTACTTCCGCAAGCTCCCGATGCCACTTATCACTTACGACATTTACGACAAGATCATCGATTCAGCCGAGATCACACATGCCCCTGCACGAGTTGAGCTTCTAGTAAAGCATCTGTCTGAGTTGCCTCGTGTGCACCGCGACGTTCTCGAGTTCCTGGTCTTCCATCTGAAGCGTGTGGTTGAGCGCCAAGATGAGAATTTGATGACCAGTCAGAACATTGCCGTCGTCTTTGCGCCGACCATCATGCGGCCTGAGAGCTTGGCCCGCGAAATGACGGATGTGCAAAAGAAGAACGATATTCTCAAGTTCCTGGTTGAGAACTGCCAGGACGTCTTCATGGGCATGCAGAACTGATCTTGGGTTCTCGAAAACGTTTTGCCTTTACCTTGACCATTTTCACTGTTTGATGTCTCCTTTTTGATGCCCATTTCTTATCTTTGGTGGCTCATATTCTGTACAGATGTACAGAAACACGACCAAATCCTTTCTTTGGTCACTTGTTCCTCGTGCAATCCCATCTTCCCCTCCTATGTCCTTCCTCATTCCACACTACTCTGTTTACGATCAGCGCTGCACGCTCGATACAGATACCCTGTTACGTCATTGTTTGATTCTGCGTCTGCTTCCCTTCTGCACTTCTCTTTACATATTCCGCAGGTTCGAAGCTAGTCCATCTTTTCTTCCTCATTTTTCCTTCCTGGGTCTTACCTGGTTGACCTCGTCTCGCAAAAAGAAAACCTCGCCTTGTTGGTGTCTTGCTGGGACTATTATCTTCAAAAATTCTTGTTTTCGCTTGGGTGGCCTTTGTGGTGACTCTTGCCCTTGTTCAGATTCTTAATTTTTTTTATTTTGATTGTATTGGTTACACTTTACCACTTTTTTGATTCACACCCCCGTGTTGAGCGAGCATTGGATAGTGTCTCTAGCGTTATGCATTTTTCTATCGCAGGCCGAAATCGGATTTCTGTGTAGATTGATATGTTTGTGTTTTAGAGAGGTTTCCTCGTATGGTAGATATATGGTGGTGGTGTTGTAGAAGTAAACTAGTGCTACCTCTTGAGTTCCTGGAGTTGGAACTATTGATGATCCAGATGAGATCGCTGGTTCCGCGGCAGAATCCGCCTACCTGAGCCTTGACCTATGAGCACACGACATCGCCTGAAGGCGGTCTAAAACAATTTCTAACATGAAATCTGCACATGCAAACCAACCATATTCTTCTCTTAGCACTACACATGGATATCTAACTGTGACCTATATGTGGTGATGTGGAGTGGTGTCCAAGACCAGCAAAAAACACATTTGGAGAATGTTACAGTTCGATGACACCGTCGGTGGTTGTGTCTCTCACTTGCCTTGTCTATCTCGTCAAGACTAAAAAAGATTGTGCAAAAGATGCAAAATGCCAGCCGTCGGATTCGAACCGACGACCCCCTGAGGGAGTGCATCTTAAGTGCACCGCCTTAACCAAACTCGGCCAGACTGGCATTCTTTCGTGTCTTGCTCCGGAATATGGTATGTCTTGTAGATGGATTTGGACTGTAATGAGACATGTATGACATGTCTCTTCCCCCAACGACAATACAACCAGATGGGGTATACTCTTTATCATGAGTTCTATGAACAATGAGTCTAGTAAAGCTGCCTATATAGTTTACTTTTCTACTAGATGAGTTATACGACCATGCTTCTAGCAGGGTTATTATTCGACTTGCTAAATACTTTCTATTGCTATCTTGCTGGCTGTTCACTCTTCTGCCTCAACCTCTGTCCTGCCTGTAATGCCCGAGGCACCAATTATCGGGAAACTATTCTTACTTTCATACTAGGTCACCCTTCTCATTCGCCTTGCAAATATTCCCCATATCTAACAGCCTCATCCCGATCCATCCACTGCTGCCAAACCCCCTCCTCCCGCACCGGCGGAATCATCCCATTCACACGCCAATTATCCGCAGGATGTTCATAAATATTATACTCCCACTTAACACCCTTAGGACCCAGAACAGGCTCCACAATCTCATTCACGCTATCGATAAAGGCCAGTCGAACCTCCTCATTGGGAAATGTACGAGCAGCATGGTCAAGCACGAAGAAGACCGTGTTTGGTGGTGTTTTGCCCCCGCTGTAGAAGGTCCCGATTCGGTTTTCGTGGAAGAAGACGTTCACGAGGAAGGCGGGGATGCCGAGTTTGACGTAGTTGTTTGTAATGGATGAGGCTAGTTTGTCTTTTTCGGATTTGGAGAGGGCGTCGGGGGTGAGTTCGAAGGTCCAGCGAGGCATTTTGGGCGAGATTTGATTTTTGAGGACGGGCTGTATGTGGTGAGGGTGAGGTCCTGGGGTATGGAGCTCATGGGGTTTATATTCTGTTGTATATAAGCTTTGCCTACTGAGGGTACGTTTGGGTTAGTGATCGTGAAACCGAGGACCGAGAACTCTTCGATGATGGAATCAATAGACCCCTCTTGAAACGGGATTTTGCTGGTTATCTGATCACCATGTTCACTTCGGTGCGGTATGTCTATAGGCTCACTAATCTACCGAATCCTCGGCTTGAGATAATTTGCGTCTAAGATGGGATATTCCAATTCTCTTCTTAAACATATTGATTTTGAATCCGCACTGTAAGCTTATCATTACTCTTTCTCTCATCATTGTCACTCAATATGTCGTCCATTCTCCAAGCAGATGTCTACGTCTCCTCGCGCCTCCCAATCGCAATCAAGCGACTGGGCGAGTCAAGCTCATTCTCACCAATCTCCTGCACCCTCATCCACGGCGACGCAGAGGCTGTCCTAGTCGACACACCCATTTCCACCTCTCAAACCGAAGACCTTGTCTCCTGGATCAAAAAGACAGCATATGGTAAAAACCTTCGCTACGTATACATCACCCACGGCCACGGCGACCACTGGTTCGGCATCACCATCCTCCGAAAACACTGGCCCAATCTACGTGTCCTCGCCACCCCCGGTACCGTCTCACACATGAAAGAACAACTCAAGCCGGAAATTATCAACGGGACATGGCTTGCCTTATTTCCGGGGAACCAAATCCCGCAACCTCTCGAGTTGGCTGAAACAATGGATGACCATGTTTTCAAGCTCGAAGGCCATGAGTTCCGCGCTATTGAAGTCGGACATACGGATACGTATAACACCACCGTGCTCCATGTGCCTAGCATTAGACTCGTAGTAGCCGGCGATGCAGTCTATGGAGACGTACACCAGTTCTTTGGTGAAGCGAATAGCCCTGGAAAGAGAAAAGAATGGCTAGGGGCACTTGATATGATTGAAGCACTTGACCCGCATATTGTTATTGCGGGGCATAAACGAGCAGGAACGGTGGATGGCTTGTTCAATCTGCAGAAGACGCGTCAGTATATCCTGGATTTCGAGGATGCTGTTCGGTCGGCCTCGAATTGGAAGGAATTGGTGGAGGATATTCAGAGACGTTACCCTAACCGGATCAATCCTCATGCGATTTTGAGAGGGGCGGTGGCAGCTTTTCCGGAAGCGATTGCGTCGTCTAAGGTTTGATATGGATAGTTGACATGTTATTCTTTTGTGATTATTCACAAACTATGTATGTATCTTGCTCTCAGTCTGATAATCTCTTTCAGTGATGCAATGAATTGATGCCCAACACTTGTCCTCGGGCTCGAAATGATGAGTGATAAAAGAAACCTTCGGTACCCTCGGGAAGTGGGTGAATAATTGAGTAATCCAGCTGCGAAGAAGTTTAAAGATCCCTACATTAGATCATTTTAGGCCAATACCGCTACGAATCGAAAATGGCGAAGTGATATCTACTAGTACGCAATTAGAATTGGGGGTTGATGGGCTGAGGAGCGTGAATAAAGATATGGGCTAGACAACTTCTAGTATTCTAAGGGTGGTGCCTTATCAATCGAGCTTGGTTTGTTGAAACATGTACTAGTACCCGAAAGATGCTGTGGTTCACCTCCAGGAGGACAAGCTAATCGCTGTCTCTACATCACTTCGCTTGAACCCAGGACTTTGCCCGAGACATATTCCCTTCTCGAGTAAAGCTAATAATTGTCAGATAGCCCATTCAGTTCTCGCTTCAGATAAACAGGAGTGTCAAGTCTTACCTGCTGTTAGGTCTAATGCATTCACCTTGCGATCTGCAGTGTTCCCAGTTGGTGGTGCCGTCGAAAGAGAGATTTTCTCTGATCGCAAGTACCCCGCCAAGTCCCAAATATCAAACCAATCCCCATCAAGCTCTTCTTGAGCCTCTGGTGAAAAGGCCGATAGAGCACCATATTCTACAGGAAAATATTGTTTCTTTGGCCTTCGCCTCTCTGCATCGTTTTTAGTTGACGGGAAAACTTCACGATAGTGTGTACCTGCCCCTCCAAGTTTGAAGAAAGGAATCTCGTTCCATTTGTCGGGCTGGTTATTGTTCAGCGTTGCATAGAGACGAGTATAAAAGAACGATGTGATGGTTTCCCTCGGGACAAGTGATAAAAGCAATCGAAACGGCCGCCTCAGCGCATTGAGAGGAACAGACGGGTTTTTAAGCATCAGGAAGCCTTGGTATAGACATGATATCCTGAGGTATTGCACAAAGACTGGCGCTTCGACGATCGCACCGTCTAGCTCAGACGGCAAGAGTTTGTTGTGAGGCCATATGCTTGGCAAGGTCGAATCAATATGCGGATGAGAGTACTCAGAATGTTTTATTGGCGAATTCATTCTATTTATCGGCGTGTGTACTCTCGGTGATGTCTTGTTTGGTTGCAAGTGGCCAAGATCCTCCTCAGATTCCTCCCCGTACATGGCCGAATCAAGGCATATTTTCACCATTTCCCGAAGACGATCCGCAACATGGGGGCGGGAAATAACAACTGGATCTTCGGCTAGGAAATCGCTCAACAAGACGACTGCCTTACTTTGACGTTCTAGAGCTGACTCTAGTCGGGCAATACGTTGCTTAAGCGCCATGGTGTTAGCCTCATTCCGTGCCCGGTATGCCCGTTGCGCCAGGCGAACTTGCTTCCGACGTCGCTATAGCCCTGTTAGTCCATGTTACTTGTTGTATTTGTGTTCGGGATTAATGCTGATTATGTGATATACCTCCTTCTTTTCTGGACTTGTGGGCTGCTCACGCTCGTGCGAGAGCCCGTTATTTTTTTGTGAGGCCGTTGGCGGACCCGTTAACACAGGCTCTACCCTATTCGAGGTGACAGAGATCGGATCCCGCCTCTCTCTATTATGTCCGTTGCGAAGTGGCATTTTATGTCTTTTGGATTCAATCAAGTTGACAGGGAAGGGGAACAGTTGAAGTGGGCATTCGGCCTCGTCTACCTCGTCGGCAATAGACTCTCGGCAACCGGAATGATCACTCATCACGGCAACAATCGCCTACGGAGTGAGGCACGCGATTTTAGGACATTGGGGAGAGGGACCAGGCCTCGGTTGCGTTCTTTGATCACTTTCAACATACAACTTCAGTAGTCGGTTGTATAAATGTGTGCTTTACGAAGATGTATAAAAGCAACAACCATCAAATAGTTACTGTCAATAACAATCATTCTCTAAATTCATCATGGCGCCCACCAACACCTTCCAACCCATCATAACCACGGTGGATGACATCAAAACTGCTCAGAAACGGCGCAGCATCTACCTTCGCCCTTTCCTCCTCTTCTGGTTTAACTCGCTGTTTGCCGAAATAATTTTCCTCGCCGTCGGCCTATTCATCATGACCGGCACCCGAGACCTCTTCTACAAAGTCATGTGGACTCTAGTCTTCTGCCCGCTAGGAATGGGCGGGGCAATGGGCGGATTGATCAATTGCTTCATTGTTGATCACTACTATGGGAAAAAGGCCGCTCATTTCACCGGTATCCTTGCGCTGCTGGTTCTCAGCGCATGCAACTATCTTTGTTACAACCTCGACAAGCATTTTGGGTGGTTTGGAGCCCTGGAACATCCGATGTGGTTCCATTGGCGGTATCCGATGATATGGGCAGTCGGTTATGGTAACGGAATACTCTTGTTTACAGACAAGGGACAGGAAAAACTGGCCAGGATGGGGCTATGATTTGTTTGTTTGTTTGTTTGTTTTTTTTTTCGCTGATATTATGTCGGAGTTGGACTTGGTCCATGTGACTGAGAGCTCGCAGCTTCAAGTCGGAGCCTAGAAATTTCAACAGACACGTATGGTCTCCTGGGTATTGTACCTTAGGAAATTGCATGGAGGTTTGCGAGGCAAATAATTAGCAAGGCCGAAGCGTTCAGCACTGTGGTCAAGCATTTTATGAGAGAAGAAGGAACCATGTGAATTTCATAGCGGTTCGCTTCACGAATAGTACAAATTGCTACATTCCAGACTGAAAATTCACTTGAAGTCTCGGCAGATCAGTTGAATACTAATCAAGCTAGTAAGAAGACTATGGGGCCCATGGCCTATGGTTAGAAATTATATAAATCTCAATTTCACTAGGCAACCTAATGTAGAATACTCAAGTATCTCCTTAACAGATGATCGGGGAAGCATCAATCATGAAGCGTATTGTGAGCATTCCGGAAAAGATTGATGCCTGGCTAGGCTGGTTCTCAGTGGGTATGTCGATCCAGGGGAATTCTTCATGACTTTTTGCTAAAGGTGACTGTAGGAACGAAGATTCTATATGCTGTTTTAACTGGGCCTTTTCGCGGCGCGTCCGGGGCGGACAGCTACTACCATCACCTTATTCAAGCATCGGTTAAATCGGTATCTCACCGCGATCAATTATTATCAAACATCTTAACAGAATTCAGGCTTACAGATGTTTCAGCTTACTAGTCGCTTTAGTCCACTGCAGCTCCAGTAAGTTCTATGGCTACCTTGGGCTGTGTTTGAATGCTAATTTTCGGTCTAGGTATCTCTTCAAGTCGTATGACCAGCTATACTTGGAATACTGCCGCAAAAATGGGACAGAGCGGAATTTTGTGTCAAATGAGTATGGCTTGAAGGGATTCTGGATTGGCCCCTCGGAGGCTAAATACGTGGTGATCAACTTTCATGGTAGGTGAGTCCGTCCACCCAATTAGTATCGAGGGAGGAGTGCTGAAGAAATTGAAAAGGCGGAGGATTTGCCATGGATGCGACAGAACCATATCTCAATTTCTGGCAAGGTGTGGCCCAAGGGCTTGCAGATGAAAGCATCACTACAAGCTGGCTACATGTTACATACACCCTTACGCCACACGCAACTTATCCAACTCAGTTCCGTGAGGCCGTGGAAGCTCTGCGATATGTTATTGAGGATCTTGGACGCACACCCAAGGAGGTGATACTTGTTGGCGACTCAGCGGGGGCCAATCTATGTCTGGCGCTCCTCTCACACCTGTCCCACCCCTCTTCAGATGCTCCCGAGCTTGAAATAACTGAGCCCCTCAAAGCAGTCGTACTCTTGTCGCCCTGGCTCTCCTTCCGTCATGATTGGCCGAGCATGACAAGCAATGCGCACAAGGATATCGACTCAACGGAAGTCACAGCCCGCTGGTCTGAGGAGTACTTGAAAGGGAGGTCCTCAAACAACTACATCGAAGCGGCTGAGGCATCTGAGTCCTGGTGGAAAGATGCTTGGGTGGAACAGACTCTCATGCTTGCCGGAGCTGATGAGGTGCTATTGGACCCGATCAAGGCCTGGGTGAAAAAGTTTAGTGTCAGTCAAACGCCAACTCGCCTTTGAAGTTAACGCATCAGCTTTACTGAATCCATCCAGAGATCTAATCCCGATACAACTTTGGTTGTAGGTCAGAAAGAGTGTCACGTTGCACCACTCGTATGGCCTCTGTTTGGCGACAATCACGAAACCCAACAGGGCCGCGCTTTGAAGGACTGGCTATCTGAAAGGTTGTGTATATAAATACGTGTACTGCTAGTGTGTGGAAGAAATGGAAATCGCCTACTCATGTCTAGAGTGCTGATAATTAGCGGTGGGAAGGTGGAAGCCTTGTCTTCTGGATTCTTCTCAATATATCATGATGTATACACATCGAGACATTGACGACCTCAAGTAACAAAGCCTCTCACGGGAAGATCGCTTTTTAAGATAGAAACTAGGAACTGGTACAGGCCAGATCTAATGTATATCGTTGAAGGTTGCAGCTAAAAATTTTCAAGGATCTACATACGACCAAGGACTATGAAAAGTCGAACGAATTTGGTAGCAAGAAGGCATGGTAATTCAGGTGGATACGGGGTGTGCTATGAGTGAAAGCCGACTGTACCCCAGAAGACATCAAGCATTGAACTCATTTATAGCTTCCCTCTTGGGGTATTTTGAGTAGTTGACCTTGCCTCCACCGATAATTCGCTCCACCAAGGGTATGTCCGAGGTGCATCCTTTGACAATGCATCGGCGAATTCAGGCTGACGTTTCTCAAAGAAGGATTTTTTGAATTCAAGATGGTCCCTGAGTAAGTTAGCATAGTCACAAAGAAAGAAGATCGCCTTTTGCATAAACTTTACCTTCCACCAAACATATCGTATAGCAGAGGGCTATCGACCAGATGTGCGCCTTCAGCAGAGCCAGGGTTCCGCCAAATGAGCTGCCGGTTCAAATGGATTGCCATGGTACTAACGTTGGATAAGATATCCTGCGCAAGTTCAAGGGCACGAGGAAGAACGTCCTTAGGTTCGGGGACAAGCTCTGCGAAGATGCCGTGGAAGACACGCGAATGTGCGGGATATCGTTTTCCAGTTGCTAGCAAATACGTAGCGTTGCTATATCCAACCATACGCGGGAGGAAGAAAGAGCTAGCTGACTCCATTGTAAGGCCAATTCTTGAGAATGGAAATCCAAATTCTGAATTATGTGACGCAATTCTGGGTTTCGGTTAGTTTTCGTGATCAACTTGATGGAGATGAACACTGACCGAATAGCCGCCGCTAGAGTTGATGTCATGCCAATGCCTACAGAGAGGCCATTGTATGCCACTATAATGGGCTTGCTACAGTTGAACATGGAAAGTGCGAGTGTACCCCCCGGATCCCGCATCTCAGTAGGGCGCAATTTGTTTTTCTCCTGGCTGTGGTCTCCATTTAGGTCAATTCCGGCGCTAAATGCCTTGCCTGCGCCTGTCAAGATGACGATCTTGACCCGGTCATCCACATCAACGGTCGAAAAGAACGCAATTAGAGAATTGATCATGCCAGGTGTAATCGCATTCAGTTTGTCGGGTCGGTTCAGAGTTGCGACCTGGATAGATGTAACTCCACATGCCGAGTCGGGGAAATTGGAAATGCGGATAGGGCTGTCAAGCGCAGTGACGTATGTATCAGGAATTGCAATTGATTGAGTATCGCGAACCATCTTGCGATTCTGACTTGTCTGTTTTGAGCCACGGGAATGATTGCAAAGTATGCTGGAGGTACAGAGTATGGGCTCGATGGATAGTTGATACTTATAGTTAGGGTTACGATACTAGCCTTATTTCATGCAGAGACTACCCCGCCATCTCTGGGTGGATTTCAACATAATCAAACATATGGATGCGGACCTCGGAAAAAACTCACCAAGTAAGTATTGATTTCAATTTGATGAATACCACCAAAGCCGATCAGGATATGGCGTAAGGTTGCCAGGATAGCAAAATCCAATGCCCGTACCCGTGCTTGATGAGTGAACGGTGCGAGCCGAGGCGCAAGAGGTGACATATGTGGGTTGACCGAGCAGTCATAGAGCCGGAGTGAGCCCAATACGCAATATTAGATATATTGAGATACCATATCGTGCATGATGGCATATGAATTTACTTGAGATTTCTGTTCCAGGCGCCTATACAGAACCGGGAAGGAAAAGGCACAGTAGCGTTAAATGTTTGAATTTGAAGAGCAAAAAACATTCAAATCCCATGTGCTTCAACGCCCTCTTTATCAGAAGACTATAGTTTTAGGTTCACCTTCAAATTTCCTTCCACTGGATATATGTAGAGCACCTCCCCTCGTGGTCTGTCTTCCAACTGATGTTAGGATTCTTAAGTCTTGTAAGGATTCAAAGTTGTGAAACTTCACTTTAGATGTCCATGGAAGGGTCAAAATGATTCTCCTAAATTAAATACCGTGAGCGAGACTGAGGCGATGGATCTCATTCCCTTCACTTTAGATGAATCTTTTCAAACCTGCCACCAAGCTTGATGATGCCCTGGATGTTCATAGATTTTTCATCAACGCCTAGTTCGAGAAAAATAGGCCTATCACTTTTCCATTTCAAAAATTTACCAGACAGCAATGGTAATTTAGAGACCTTAGTGTACAGGTTACTATAGTTAAAAGAACTTCTCCTTGGAAAGCAAGACCAGCCACCATTACTGGTCATAGCATATTTGCGCTATTTAAGAGCAAGAATTAGAGATGACCTCGACATACAAAGATTGAAATTTAGAAAGAAATAAGAAAATTCAAGCACGTTATTCTACCTGACTGCAAACTAGTAACTGCCAGTACTCCTGGATAGAGTGACTCCATACTGTGGCCTCGTCCCGCACCAATCACCGCCCGACCGCCTACGACATCACCTCGCCAGCTTCCCGCAGCTCCTGTTACGACCAACCCTCAAACTCCTCCCCCGCCTCGAGGGCTCCCTTTGTTCCGTATCGTGTCCTCCAGTCCCTATTGCCACGATGTCCCAGTCCGGCCGGTACCTCCTCGTCTCCCTCCCGACCTCCATCGTCCCCTCGCACCACCGCGATGACGCCCTCGACGCCGTATCGACCACCGTCTCCCCCGAGAATGGCTCCGTAGCCTCCTTCCCGATTCCGGAATTCAAGATCGGCACGCTGGATGCGCTGGTACAGCAGGCCGACGAGCTAGCTAAGCTGGAGACCTCTTGCCAGGCTGTGGTGGCCAAGGTCGGCGATGCGTTGAAGAATATCCTCGAGAGCGATGAGGTGCAGATTGAGCGCATGAAGGTCGTGAATGATAGTACGTGTCTAGCATGGAGCGGAGCATGTTATTGATATTTCGGCTGACAATGTATAGAGCCTGTTGATCAGTACTTGCGAACATTCTCGTGGAATAAGGTCAAGTATCGCGCGGATAAGCCGCTGGCGGAGTTGATCGATCTGCTACACAAGGTGGGTTGCAGAGTGATTCTGAATGACAACCGTATACTGAGAGACTCGGGGCTAATATACTGCAGGAAGCTGCTAGCATCGACAATGATATCCGGTCCAAGTACTCGCAATATAACCAAGTTAAGAACACGTTGGCTACGCTCCAGCGGAAACAAACGTGCGAACCCACCGCTAGTCTATCGCGAACCATCACAGCAAGCTAACAATCCACCCAAAATGCAGAGGTAACCTCTCCACAAAATCCCTCGCCTCCGTCATCGACCCCCGATCCATCGTCCAAGACTCCGAATACATCGAGACCCACCTGATCGCCGTACCCTCCCAGCTAGTCAAGGACTTCCTCAAGACCTACGAGACCGTCGCCCCAATGGTCGTACCCCGATCTGCACAATTGCTCGCCGAAGACAGCGAGTTCTCTCTGTATGCCGTGACGAGCTTCAAGAAGCACAGTGTCGAGTTTGTGCACAAGTGCCGTGAGCAGAAGTGGATTCCGCGCGACTTCAAGTACGTCGAGGGTGGTAAGGAAGAGGAGCGCAAGGAGGTTGAGCGTGTTGGCGGTGATGAGCGCAAGCTTTGGGGTGAGACGCTGCGTCTGGGCCGGACTGCTTGGAGTGAGGCGGTCATGGTTTGGATTCATATCCTGGTTCTGCGGGTGTTTGTGGAGACTGTTCTGCGGTATGGTCTTCCGTTAGACTTTGTCTGCGGTCTGATTCGGGTATGTTTCTTTCGTGTGGTTCTTGAAAATGGCCTTTATTGTGGTGTTGTCGACTAACGCGATTACGTTCTTTTCACAGACCCCGTCCTCGAAGCAAGCAGACAAGGCCAAGAGCAACCTTGAAGAGAAGTACTCATATTTGGCGGGCAATGCCTTTGGCCGGGACAAGAAGGGCCGTGTTAAACGGGACGACCCGAACGAGATGCACGCGGGCGCCGAGGGAAGCGCAGAGTATACACCATATGTCTACTACGAGTTCGAGTTCCAGTGATCCACTCTTCTGTTTACCTCGGGCTCGTCACTGCAGGGAAAGGGGAATCGCGTACATATACCAGTCCGGTACATTGAGCACAAACTAGCATGTTTTCTTTTTATCGTCTCATTTTGATCCGGGTAGAGATTGTCCTACATCTACCGAATACACTTCCTCAATCCGGGCTATCAGTCAGTGGGTTCCGAAGACCAAATTCGTTTGCAAAGCGATCTATATTTGTCCAGTATTTACAGCGCCTGTATGCGGGGAATCAAGACAAAAACAACCATTCTCTCCAGATCCACACCACAATATGCGACTGCTCCTCCCATCAAGCCTCCTCAGGCCCTTTTCAGCTCGTACATATCAGAACATTCATATAGCCAGGAAAAGTAAAAACCAGTTTACTCCTGCTTGGGGGGCAGATAGCCCTTAGAGTCGAGGTAATCAATGATCTGCTTAACAGCATCGGGGATAGCCAGATCCACGTTCTTGATATACACCTCGGGCTTCTCAGGAGCCTCATAGGGGGCACTAATACCAGTAAACTCCTTAATAATACCCTCCCGAGCCTTCTTGTACAAGCCCTTAGGGTCACGCTGCTCGGCAACCTCAACGGGAACATCGACGTGGACCTCGACGAACGGCAGGCCAGTCTCCTCGCCGGGGGTGGGCACCTCGTGCAGCTGGCGGGCGGTCTCGCGGTCCTTGCGGTAAGGCGAGATGAAAGAGGTAATAGCGACGGCGGAGGAATCAGCGAACAGCTTGGCCACCTCGGCGATACGGCGGATGTTCTCGTTGCGGTCGGCCTCGCTGAAACCGAGGTCCTTGTTCAGTCCGAAGCGGATGTTGTCGCCGTCCAGACGGTAGGCGTGCACGCCGCGGTCCCGCAGGAGCTGGTGCTCCAGCTCGACGGCCAGGGTGGACTTGCCTGAGGCGGACAGGCCGGTCAGCCAGATGGTTAGACCTTGCTGCTTGCGCAGGTCGGAGCGCTCCTTGCGGGTGAGGGCAGCGGCGTGGAAGGTGATGTTGCTATGAAGGTGGGGTTAGTATAGTTGCCTCTTGCGGGGATGTTGGTAGTTTGATGAGGGGTATTCTGGGATCTTGAGGGCCTCCAATTGACTTACGTGGCCATTGTGAAGGTATGTGTGTATGTGCAATGGGAAGAAGGCTGAAGAAGAGTCCAAATGAATTTAATCCAGGAGGGAGAAGGAGACGGTGAAACGGGCCGCGTAAGAGTGGAAACGAATGCTGATCGCGGGGTTTTCTGCGGGCTTGGCGTAGTTTGATACGAATTGCCGGTTCTATACGAATTGCGCCATCGATGCCAACTTTAATTGGGGTTCAGAAAGTATACAGTATACTGTACTAAAAGCTCAGATTCAATATGCAAATAAATTCTATGCTATACATAATATGAATCCAGTCATGTCTGACAGGAAGACCAAAAATGCTCTCTAGAAAACAAACCACAAAAGAAATTAAAATAAAAGATGAACAGAATGCAAATCGAAAAAATTGAATCGCCCGTACGCCAGGAACCAGGAACAAAGTTGATCACGTCAGAGAATTTTTCAATCGCTGACGCCACGGTACAAGCCGGACAACGCCTGAGGTACCAAACCAGTTAGCCACAGTTTCGCCACAACACAAAGTTTAAAGTTGGAGACTCCAACGAAATAGGAAAACTTACAGCAGCCTGCTTAGGCTCGATAAACAGTGCCTTGGCCTCGACCAGCACCACGGGCTCCTTGCCGTCCTCGGGGAGAGTTTCAATGCGACCCTCAACCCAGGCCTTGCGACCCTCCACCTTGACAGTCTCCGCCCGGAGAATCACGTATGAGTTGGCCATGGCCGGCGCCCGGTAGTCAATGTTCAGGTTGGCGGTAACACCGACCTTGTTCGGCAGCGCCGGGAAACAGCAACGAGCCAGACCCTCGTCCAACAACGTAGCCAGCATACCACCGTGGATAATACCGGGGTGGCCGCAGATATCAGAGCCCAGGTACATGAACGAAACCAGATTCTTGCCCTCGCGCTGAGAGAACACGAACGGGGGAACGACGAGCTTGTTGGGTCCCGCCAGAGCGCCGGCCGTCAGACTGCGCGCGCGCATGCCCTCTGGGAATCGAAGATGGGGGCGCGACTCCTGATATCCGGAGTCTGCGCGAAGCTTCTCGGCTTCGGGGTGTGTGCGGAGATACTCATTGACTTCCTCGGCCTGAGCATCCACGGGCACAAAGGCCGTCAGGGTCTCGGCGTCGGAGATAATAGCGGTCGCCATTAGTCGTGATACGGTACGTTGAGTCTGGTATAGAAGGCCGGCAGAGAAGGCAAGAACTGCGATCGAAGTGAAGCCTAGGAAGCGGCGGAATCGCGATCGCGGAGGCGGAGGGGGAGGGGGTGTTTGCGGATGAACGGAAGGGTTCGGTTCTGCGACAGCCGACAGATTAGATACTGTTCCACTTGGAGATTTGATGCCGTTGATGCATCAAGATCTAGATTGTAGCACCCGGCTTACCGGTAGAGTAGGGTCGATTGCGAGTATACCGCGGAGACGCGAAAGAGTGCTGATGTGATGATGAGGCTGCGCGGCGCTGGAGGAGAAGCCGAGATGTAGATGGCGTCAATCGGGCTGTTGAGGTGATGGAGGAGGAAAGAGAGGAGAAGGAAGAAGAAGAAGCAAAAGAAGATGAGCGGAGCATGATCCAAACCCGACCCGTTCAAGGTCGTCACTGTCGAGTTGTTGGGAGGCAAAGGTTGGTTGAGGACGGAGAGTGGACTCCGAGCGGCTGATTTACCTCGGCATCCTGTCCTTCTTGGGCGTTTTCCGGCCTTTCGTCACTTATCCAGGTTGCCTGAAAATTTGAGGTGGTGGCTAAGCCTAGATTTTTTCAGGCTTATGCTCTTAATGAGTAAATAGTAAGTATTACTGATACTTGGACCCTTCTTTATGAATATTTGGGGATTCTAACATGTCTGCTTTGGGTTTGGCATGACCGTTTGGATCGCCGTTGCATACACATCTCCACAACTCGCTCCACCACTGTACATACTTGTAGCATCGCATCTACACAGGGGTAAATACCGACAGCTGCTATTTAGATTGCCTTTCAGAACTAGTGAGTATCACTTATGTCCTTGATCTACTTTTTCAACTAACACATGCAGGAATTCTGCAAGCCGAGTGGATGCCTGGCATGAACATCACTCAGCTGCCCATGCTGACAGTCATTCAACAGCAAAGGCCCCAGAGAGCAGTAGGTTGAACCAATTCCTTTTAATTTGAGCTTCATCGAGTAGGCAACATGCTAGTCATGGATTTTGACAAGCGATTCTCTGCTGATGGCGCTTCGTGATTGTGGAGATCCATCAGACCACCCCCGCGGGCAGACAATTATTTCAATAGAAAGAGCACTTCAGAAAATCCCATAACCGTGTATCGAGTCCAATATGACACCGCGAGGCAAATCTTAAAAGATGTATGCAGACGCCGTCGCCGTCGCAGTTGTCGTCTGATGGGCCACGTCGGCTTTTTTGCTAGCAACAAGTGGTACATATCTCAAGAAGCATGATCTTTTGACGGACGACAAGAGATCCGAGACCATATACGCAAGATATCCAGTATGAAAAGCTCGCAAAGCCATCGCAGTGACCAGTTGCGGGCTGTAGCTCGAGTCCGCGGGAGAAAGTCGCCTGAAGAATCAGGCGAAAAATATGCTGCACGTGACCGCACGTGACCATGACAGACCCTAATCGAAGTATAAAAAGACGGCAAGTAGAGAAGCAGTATCACCCCTCCGCAACACACCTTTGGAGGTTATTGGGCCTTCAAGTATTCAATAAATGCTGTAGCTGGTTTGAGCTTATATGGGAGCCCCTGAACCAGGGGACTGCGGTAGATTTGGCCTGGGTTGCGGAGTCGGAGGAAGATATTGACTTGGAATGGGAGCAAAACACGAGGATAACGCAAGGCAAAAGCGTCCTGGTCCTAATATGCATAGCTTGAGTTAGTTATTCGTTGCTGAAGCATGCTTGATCTTAACCTTTGAGGCAAAAACCTCGATATCGGGTGAATGGTAGCTGCATATGTGCTCGCCATGGCTGTAGAGGCTGACAATGACATGCCAAGATCCTCGCAAAGGAAGCATTGGAAAAGAATAGGGAGGGAAGGAAGATATTGGAAAATATCAGAGTGTTTGCACTATCTCAAATGGCAAGAAGCCCACATGCAGACCTTATTAGGTTAGATGGGTGTTTCGATAATTTCCTTTCCTGACATCTCCCCACCTTTCCTTCTTCACCTCCCAAAACACTCTACAGACGCGAATTTTCAAACCTCACCTTCCTCTTTTTCCATATTTTCAAAACTTCCGTCTCCTCTATCATGGATTCAATCAATAGTTCAGTGTTCGAGGATCCTTCTGCTGCCTCGGATGCATCGGATGCCCAGCCTAAAACTGACTCCTTGGACTTGCAACTGAAGAGTCCAGAGTCGTCTATTCTCACCTCAGGCTGTTCCCTCTGCCTAGAGCAGTCAGACACTCTCTATGATTGTGATTCCTGTCGTGCCGTTACATACTGCTGCAAGGATCACCCTCAACTGAACCGAGAATCTACCCAAGATTTCAACCTCCCCATGCATGAGATATCTCAACTGGACCCAGAATCTGACCAGATATTCTACCTCCCCATTCATGAGAAATTTCACCTGGAACTCTGCCCCTCCATTTGTGAGCACCGCAGGAGAGCCGAGAATTTAAGACTGGAATTAGTGGCCGACGTCGAAAATCCCTTCCACAACCATCTCGGACATTTCTGGGAGTTCCCAAAGACGAAAGAATACCTGCTTGAACTCTCGAAGCTTGTGGAGTTACATAAACCTATCAAACATCGTACCGCCGTAGAGCGTCAACTCGTCTTTGCGTTCCACATCATGTACATGGGTGGAACCGATGACCTTGATTTCAGATTCAAGGTCCCAGCTCTTCTGATTCGCATCAACCGAGATCAAGAGAGCTACGACTTCATGAGGTGGCGCAACGGGCTCAAGAAAGATCGCCTGACCCAGACCTCCCTGGACTACATGCGATCCCGGTTTGCGAACCCGGAAATCATCAATCCTCACGCCACAGACCCTCGCCAAGACCCCATTCGGTACAGAAGTGACCCTCGCGAAGGTCTCGCTGGGTACAGAAGGGAGAATGCTTTCGAATCGCCCACGATGTTCAAGGAGGAGACCCCCATCATGACTTTGATTCCGCTGTGCCTGGTGAAGATCAAATTCAGGCTCGAAATCCAACGCCTTCAGCTCGCATTCGAAGCAAATGCCGATAAGCCCCTCTCGGCAATTGTCGACATTCTGAAGAAGATCCCCCACAACAAGTCAATTGCCGAGAGGGACAAGCTTATCCAAAGCGAGCATGAGCGCCAGATGAGAATCGACACTCTGAAGGCGGAAGTTCGGGCCCTTTACCACCGGGTCCAGGATCGCAATCCCCTCGTTTGGAAGGGAATTCTGGACCGTATGCACCATGTCAGGCGATGGGTGCCAAAGGGCGAGGGCGTGAACGTGCCGACCTGGGACACGGAAGAGTTGGTGGAGTTCAACTGGGAGTCGTGGGCCGAAACTCCTGAGGCTATTACTCTCCTTCGGGAGATAATGGTCGATGAAGGAGACTGTTGATTAGTTCGATGTATCATACCTATCGATCTCATGTTTGATTAGGAATTGGGGGATCGATAGGAGCATTCAGTAGGCAGATGCAGTGAAACTAAGATCAATCTTCTCTCATTACTAGATGACTTTCAAGAGTAATATTCAACACAAATCATAGTTAATAAGGTTACAAATTATTAATGGCACGACAAGAACGTTCATGAAACGACAAAATAAGCCCCCTTTGGTACACCCTTGCCCCACCACCAAAAGGCACCTTTAACCTCTGCATAAACACTGCTAAGGCCTTAATTATGCATCCATATCTCTATATACAGGCCTTAAAATCAGTTTAACCTCGAGCATATGACTACTTAACTATCAGTAATTAGAAAATCCCAGCTGTTATCACAAACAGTGCTCTATGGTAACGCGGCATCAAGGCCTTAGTAGTGTTTATGTAGAGGTCGTATGTAAGGGGGTTCCCAAAACGGTTTATTATGTCGTGTCATGAACGCTTTTATCGTGCTCTTAGCCGTATCCAAAACCTACATCACTATTCACCAATAAATATCGGTGGATCTCATCAAATTTGAAGCAAATGATGATAAACCCCTCGAGGAAGATAAGGTGGAACGGATGCGTGTATGTAAGAAGGAAGGGGGTGTTGAAATTAGTAATTAACAGGCGTGAAAGGCTTAGCAGTAATCAGGCAGAAATCAGGCCCTAGGTGGTGCCGCCAGCCTTTCCCTAGATAATAGGCGTCGAAATAGGCCTTCCGCTAGTGGGTGCCAGACACGATTGATAAAGGCCTCCGAGGTCTTTAGAAAGTGTTAAAATGGGCCCGAATAAGAGACTAGTTAACTAATAGTAATATCCCTTCTCTAAAGGGGCTAGATAACGGGTTAGTGGAGACTAATTAAGAGAAGGTTAACCTACTTCGTTAGGTCTTCTTTCCTTCGCCGCTAGTTACTTACCTCTCTGATATCTCCGGCTTAAATCCCTCACCCTCTAACTAGATCGGGTTTCCGCCGGTTAGCTAGTAGGAAGTAGGCGATACGATTAAGCGAGCTCTACCTAATAAAGCGCCTAGAGATAATAGGATCCTAAACCGCGTATAGAAGATACTAGCCGATAATAACCATGAGTTCATAGCTATTCTAATAGCTATCTTTAATACATGTATATAAATAGGTTATAATCCTTATTACTTCTAGGTGTCTATTATAGTTACGCTTTATAAGGGCGACCCGCACGATTTTCGGTAGCTAAAATCGTATATACTAGTTCCCCTATTAAATACCCTGTAAGGAATAGATCCAATATCAAATGATGATTATTAAGAAAAGATCATTCGACAGTGAGCCTAAAGGTTAGGTAGAAAAGATAGCTTCCACAATAGTAATTGAATATTCAATGGAGGATAAAGTAGCGATTCGATATTAAAAGAAAGCTTATTGTATTATTCACTCATTAACTGAATCTCGAGGATTATTTAAGGCTATATGATATAGAGCCTTTTATCCTTAAGATAGATTAACATACATAATGTAATTAACATCACTAGGCAGTAGCATTTCTAAACATCCCTTTATTTTGGTAGCCATTTAGGAAAGGAAAAGACGATTGAATAAAGCCTTCATGAAGAATGGAGAAGGTTTATATGACTTTATCGATCAGGCTTTCGGATATACTACCGAAAAGGTGGGGAAATGATAGTCTCGCGGGTTCCCGAATATTGAACCGATAATGCGGAGATAAAGAGTTCAAAATATATCTCCATATTTCCCATGACATACCCTTAGTAAGATCCTTAAATCGATTATTACTACGCGTATTATATAGGTAGTAGAAGAGTATAGCTTACTACCGAAGACCTACCTTAGTAGGTGGAAGGGGTAGTAGATAATATAATTTAGCTAATCCTGGATTATATATAGGGTGAGGTTAATGGCACTGCATGAACGTTACTCGCACTACACACTAGTCCATTTTGGGTTAGCGCCCGCCCACCCTCAAAAGGTACACTCAAGACTCATATGAATACCGCTGTCTTTGCGTGTAGTCATAATTCCCATTATTGAATAGCCATAATAGCTATCAAAAGGCAGATATACATATATTCACGTGCTTAAAGAAGATACGGACACTAAGGGTGACCAGGAGAAGGGCTTATTATTCTTAAAAATATATAAACATAAAGCCAGGTTGGTGGTATTGATGGAGGTGTGGAAGGTACCTTTTAGTGGTGAAAAGTTGCTTAGGCGGGAGCTAACCCAAAATGGCCTAGTATGTAGTGCGAGTAACGTTCATGTAGTGCCACTAACCTCACCCTTTATATATTCACTAAAACGCAGAGATTTAATATAAGGGAAGAAAAAATATAGGGGTAGGTGAAAATATGACTAAACTTAACGTAGGTTAGCCGTTAAGACGGAGTGCAAGAAAATCAGGACCTTTGCTTAAGTATACTCCTAATCTAAACGCAGCGAAAATATAAAATCGATAAAAAAAAGAATAGAGATGAATTTGACCACCTTTTACGACACGATTTAATAGGCCTTAATATTGTAACTAAAGGAGTAGACCTCCACATTTGTGACTAATGTGACCAAAAATTAGTCACACCGATTCCCATGTGACTAGGCCTTAGTCACATTCACATTTAAAAATCCCATGGGACTAAAATTTCGGTCACAGACACATCACATTATTCACATAAGTCACATAGATACATAACTTTTAACGCTAAGCCTAATCTGGCCTACATAAAATTCCTAACTAATATTTATGAATATCCTTAATAATACTGAATACTGAGATTACAGTTCTAAAGGGAGCGATACAGAGCTACCACGCCTGTAATTCTAAATGTACACATAAATAGCTATACCTACTCTTCGTAGCGGAGAGGCCCACGATTCGTGTCTTTATGATTAAAATTTTAATATTTCAGACCTTAAGGTTATTTATAAAGGCCACTAACCTTCTATGGTGCTTTTCGTGGCGGAGATAGCCCTGATTCGATAATCAAAATAAGGCTCTAAAAATAACGCTATAATATTACTATGTTAAAGCGACTGTACGGTCTTTAACGTTTTAGACCTTAAGGTTATTTATAAAGGCCACTAACCTTCTATAGTGCTTTTCGTGGCGGAGATAGCCTTAATT
The DNA here is from genome assembly GCA_023626575.1 of Penicillium sp. PF1803. Lineage (NCBI taxonomy): Eukaryota > Fungi > Ascomycota > Eurotiomycetes > Eurotiales > Aspergillaceae > Penicillium > Penicillium sp. PF1803. The sequence goes on along the minus strand of JAMAGZ010000058.1, from coordinate 7,628 downwards.
CGTATATCTTTATCTTTATGATTAAAATAAGGCTCTAAAAATAACGCTATAATATTACTATATTAAAGTGACTATATAGTCTTTAGCGTTTTAGATCTTAAAGTTATTTATAAAGGCTACTAACCTTCTATAGTGCTTTTCGTAGCTAAGATATCCCTAATTCGATAATTAAAATAAGGCTCTAAAAATAACGCTATAATACTACTATATTAAAGTGACTATATAGTCTTTAGCGTTTTAGACCTTAAGGTTATTTATAAAGGCTACTAACCTTCTATAGTACTTTTCGTGGCGGAGATACCTATTATTTATATATCTTTATCTAAATATAATAATAAATAATATTATATTTAGAAGCTAAGAGTATTTATAATATCTTATAAGATATAAGAGAAGGACTATAATCCTATATTCTATTTCCTTTTTATATCTCTTTTATATCCTTAAAGCGCCCTTTAAGGTTTAAACTTCACGATATCTCTAAATCTAACTTATCTCGTACTTCTTAACGCGATTATCTCTGTTATTTAGAATATTAACGCTCCTATAAATCCTAATTACTAAGAAATATCTACGAATCCTACCTTTTTATAGTATCTACACTATCTTAGAAGCGAAGCGTTTACCTTTAATAATTCCTAAGGTAAAAGCTTTATAATTTAATATATTACTAATTAAATTAGGTTATCCTAATATAATAAGTATTAAGGCGCCTAGGACGCTTATAATATAGTAAGTACGATAATTAGGTATAAATAGGGTCTTCTACTAATAATCTTAGTTTATAGATACTAATACTTATACTTAGCGATATATAGGATCTAGTATAGATTCTTCGGTAGAGTGAATAGTTCTTTTATAACTTCACTAATTTTAATATAGAGCTTCGACGAGAATTTATAAGTCTATAGCTTAATCTTATTAATTCTTTCGATACTATACTTGTTGGTATCACCAGCTAGGTACTGTGTACACAGTTAAGTGGACAGCATGTATGCTTGAAAAGCGAAAGTTGATTGATTCGTGTATGATCGTTGTAGAAATCAAGTTAGGTCAGGTCCTAGGATATCCCTTTGTCCTATACGCTGAGACTGGGTAGTCATAATATCAGAGCCGAAGCTCTGCGCTAGAATGCGTACGCTAAGTAAGGGATATCATCCCGCGGCTGATAGAAGGATATATCCCGACACTGGTAACTTTTCTTTTGTGTAAAAGGACCCGACCCTTAAGTAGGAAATGAAGAAATCAAAGAGAATAACTCTAATTATACCGCGCCTCGTTGCGCACGTAGATCTCGCTGTACTGGATTATTTTCTCTCTACCTATCCCTTAACTCTCACTCGTAAGGTGTTTGTGGAGATGAACTTCTCTAAGGCCCTATTAGGGTCTGCTTTGGTCATTATATCTGTAGGGTTATCGCTCCCGTTGATCTACCTTATTTCTATGATCTCTCTTCGCTTATATAATTAGCGAAGTGCTATGATATTGATTATAAGGCGCTTCTCCTTAGTGGTTCTGAGTTTAACGAGGCATTCGTAGAGAGAGTATAAATCCGTGCACACGATAGTAGGGATCTTCCTAAATCTAAGTTAGTCTATGATTATCTTGATTGTTATACTAATTATAATTACTATATCGACACCTCCTACTATCCTATAGATCTCCGATGCTAGAACGCTCTTAGTAACACGTTTACTTTTAGTTAAGCTCTAATAGATTAGGTTTCCGTTAATCTTAAATTCCTTACCCTATATAGATTTATTCGTAAGGATAATCTTATATCCGATCTAGGAGCTAAAATCTTTGTTATTTACGAATGATCTATCAACGAATACGAAGAGCTTTATAGTTAATAGGTCTATCGCGATGTATTTAATGCCTCTATCTAGGTTCTTTATTTACTATATAATACGCTTATTTAACGCGTTAACGTTAGCTTCCGTAGGATCCTAGTATTAGGCGGTAACGGATAGGTCGAATATAGCTTCTGGCTAGTAGATCGTTATAATATACGCCCTATGAGCACGTTATTCTATGTATACCTACTTAAAATCCGTAGATTTATAGTCGATAGGCTTAAGCCTCTTACCCTACTCTTTCTAGCGTAACTTAACGGTAATATCTCCTTTATTTTATATTAGGACGTAGCCGTTAAATATTAGCGGGTTCTCTAGAGATAGTGTATCCTTAGGCTTAGCGCTAAACTTTACCTTCGCTAATTCCTTTTCTTTAAGCGCGGCGAACTCGTCGGATCCTAAAATTAGAGTATCGTTAGTTTATATCCTAATCACGCCGAAAGCTCCTTTTATTATTAAGATTAATAAGTATAGGTCATAAGTAGATATAACTATCCTAAGCCTTTCCTAGTGGTGCTTATAGTACGTTACCTACTAATAGGTTCCGGCTTTAGGAATTCTGTATAGTAGCTTCTATACTACTATGATTATGCCTATTAGGAATTTACTCTTAGTCTCCTTAGGGAGGTATACTAGAATTAGTTAGTTTAATAAGGTTATTAACTAGATATATACCTATATAATATCCCGGATCGATAGACTAATACCCTTCTCGCTTAGTAACGGGGCTAGTGTAACGATAATACGTTAGCTAGCTCGCTGAATAGTTAGGGATTACGTAAGAATCATCCCTTTTCCTTTATTATTATAGGCCTAGATAATAAGTCGTGACTTCTTAAAGGGCGTACCCGTAGCTTTACCTTTAATCTTATTAACTAAACGCGAATTAAAGATATATATACTAGCGTGCTTAGTTAGGTTATATTATATAAAGTCGAACACGCCTCTAGCTATTAGTCCTTTAATCTCCTCGTCGCGAGATTACTCGAATAGTAGTCTAGGGGTTATAATAACACCTTTATTCCTTAACCTTATAGATAGGTCTATATCGGCTCGTTCCTTATTTATCATAAGCGCTATTAAGATATCTTATCCTTCTTAGATAGCGTTAATGAATTAATCCTTAAGATCTTAATAATAATAATAAGTAGGACCTCGTTAGGTGCTCCGCCGCACGATTATCTATAGCTTCCGTTTATTCTTTGATCCTAGTGATCGTCCTTAACCTCGTCGTTAGATTTACGTTAGTTTATTAGGCTTATTAATATGTCTCGGATCGATAGTCTTATCTACTTAGTCGTCCTCTACTATAATACGACGTTAGTCTCCCTCTTCCTCTAGGAGCTCTTCTTTATAGTAGGGCTTAATAATAGTTAATCGGAACTTCGTAGGTCTATATAGTATATCGATAGTATAAGTCTCTCCGTCTACCGCTAAGAGCTTATATAGGCCCTTCTATCTACCTTTCTCGCGCTAGACTTAAATATCTAACTATAATAGTAGGTTTAATATATCGACGATACTAAGGCCGTTACGTATAGCGAGAGTATTATTCACCTAGCGTTCCGTATATAGGCGATAGACCTCTTTAGTTATAGCACGAATTACCTTAGCTCTCTTAACTACCGAAGGTAATAGTGGGTCTATTTCGGTCATTCTCGGGTATACACTAAAGATAAGTAGTGTTAGGATAATTCTATCTAGTCTAGCTAAGTCGTTAATAGCCTTTATAGCTATTTATAAGATTATCTCCTTATTAATATTCTTATCCTTAAGCTCTTCTCTAAGAATTTCGTAGGCACGGCGTAGGGGTATATAGTATCGTTCTACCTTCCCTACGCTATTATGAGCTTCCACGGGGACCTCCTTGACTTTAATCGATATTAATAATATAAGCTACTTAAACTCTATAGATATAAAGTTCTTCCCTATATCGTGTATAACGTAGTCTAGGGGTCCCTAGTAGGTATCGATCTAGTATATATAAAGTATATCCTAAGTATTACGCGTAGATATATCTCTTAGGAATCTCGTAGCACTAAATAACGTAGCTATATCGATAACTTATAAAACGGGCTTTCCTTTAAGGTATAGGATATTAATAATCACTAAGTAATTAAACTTATAGTTATCTTTTAAAGTGAATTTAAATCGTCCTAGGGACCTACCTTTTATCTAGTAATAGTGGTAGAACTTCGTGAGGTAATTAATATACTATAAATCTACCTTATGCCCGGCACGTTAAAGGATTCGGGTTAATCTTCTTACTAATAGGTATCCGAAACGTTAGTGGAGTTATCATAGTTCTAACTCTATAAGGTGGCTCTATGCTACTATCTCCTCTAGATTATAGAGTAATATCTATAGGTATCCCTACTTACGCACGATAGGCACTCTCTTATTTCCTCGCTTAAGTATATTTTTCTTATTTCGTAGCTCTACTCCTATAGCGTCTATATCCTTAAGGCAGAAGAGAAATAGTGTGTTCGTGGGAAGAATATAAAAGGTAATAGAGCTAATTAGGGTATCGACATTAGTAGTCCTTAGGGAGACTTTTAGATCTCTATCTCTAAATTTAATCTTATGTTCCCTAGCCTAGGAGGTATTAAGTCTGACTTTAGGGTCTAGCTTATATAATACCTTAAATTAAGGTTCACCCGCGGACGAGACTCTAGAGGCTCTAGTATCTAGTATAATGCCTTAGAAAGTGTTAGATAAATACTAGTTATTAAGTGTGAACACTTTAATAGCCTATCCGTTAGCTTATCGCTACTAGAAAATATCGTTTTTAGTGAAAAAGTGGTATACTAACTAGTCGTTTAGGATAGATATCATCCTAATTCCGTCGACTTCTCTAAGTTCCGTTAAGAACCCCTCGTGCTTAATATCCTTAATAGTTATATCTACGAGTATCTAGGTTAGGTTATACCTATCGCTATTATCTAGTACTTCTATCTCCTCTTCGCCTTTAAAGTCGCTTAGGAATATCTAGAAATCCTTCGGGGTAGCCGTTTAGCCTGTGGTGAAGTAGTATTACTAGCGGAAGTTATCGAGCGATTATCTTCGTTCTTCCCTAGTATGATACTTCGACTAGCACCCTAGTCGTCTATAGATATAGTATCTCCCTTAGCGGGACCCTTAATAGCCGCGTCGACTCCCACGGTAGCTTCCTCTTAGTCCTAATCTACGAAAGGAGGTAACTTACTGGTTATTACTATATCTATAGTCTCCTCTATACTAGCTATAACCCCCGCGGCTATATCCGCGACCTCTCCCTCTATACGTACGGTTAGTCTAATACTAATCGTAGACGTCGTACTCTTTATAAGCTTGAAATTAGCCTGACTATAGTGAAAAAGTCGCGTTAGTAACTACTAATCGTAGTTCCGCTTATATACCCTTAAGAGTGCTTACTAGCCTATATAAGGAGAATTTATATTCCTCGATACCTCTATAGGTATTTATGATTTATTCTCGTAGGGTAGTCTCTAACCGGTGCTCCGGGGGTAATCCTAGCTAGATCTTTTCGAGAGTGTCGAAGAGTATCTCGAGGTATTCTATGCGCGACTTCTCTAGATTTTAAGTAATAATCCTCGGAAAAGTGGTTTCTCTCTATTTAGTGATAGATCTTTAACGGTTCTCTTCTGTATCGAATTACGCTCTTATTATCTCTACTATCGTTAGGAAATCCCTTGCCTTTTCTTTAATTCTTATGAAGTAGAATTTCTCCGCTCTTCCCTTAAGTATAAGCGAGAATGTAATATAGAACTAATGCTCCTATAGGCTAACCTTTTCGTAGACATTATAGAACTTAATTAGTTTTATATTAAGATTATCGTATAGTCCTCCGCTATACTTATTATCTGTGTTACTATACTACCTCGTTACTACTTTAATTATTCTTAGTAACGGTATCTCTTAGGGATTTTACTAGAATCTACTACGGATAGGTTATTACTAGATATAATAGTCTATATAGGTTATATCGAGCCTAGCTTCTTCCTATCTCTAGTCGATTCGTTCGACGTATATTTTCATAATATTAGTTCGTGGGGTTTAGGGATTTAGTAGGTTCACCGAAGTAGCTTATACCGCTAGGGAGTGTAGTTAGATAGTTAGTGATTAGTCGCGTGTAGGGTTCTATCTAGAGTTAAAGTTATCTAGGTACTCCTTTAGATAGTCCTCGATCTTATCTTTAGTCTATTTATACTAAGAGACCTCTTAGAGATAGTCGTATAGTCCCTTCGCGTAGGATGTCCCTATACATACTCTAATCTATACTCCGTGGGTTATTAGGTAAAGTTAAAGTACTTTTAGTGCGGTTTTGTTAGCTACTTTAAATATATCTAGGGTCTACCTGTTAAATTCTTCACGAAAGTTATTCTATAGGGTACGGTCGGTAATGCGCATTATGTCCTATACCTATATTATATATACTATATATTCGTTTAATATCTTCTCCGTCTGGTTCTTCTCGTCGAGTATATCAATAGATTTCTACTATGTTTCCTCCTCGACAGCGTATCCGAGGTTAATAGGGATTAGCATGGTTATTTAATCGACGGTAATCGTGAATGAAGTGGATAGACGAAATGAATAGGTTAGGTTACGTGTCGTGACAGTACTATAAGGTGTTTCCCGTTAACGCGTTGTTCGCGTGGTAGACGCAGATCTTCGTTATAGTTTTAACTATAGATCTTTTAGAAATCCTCCGTGGCTTAAAGGTACTACAAGGTGTTTCCCAGTGAGATACTTTGATGTCCTTTAGCACACCTTTCGTAATAAGGGTACTATAAAGTGTTTCCCCGTTCCCTTACGGTCGATGCCTCTTCCAGGTCGTGTAAACCGAGCTGTTCTATAGTTATAATCAACCACTAATCAGTATTAGTATCACTAGCTAGGTACTGTGTACACAGTTAAGTGGACAGCATGTATGCTTGAAAAGCGAAAGTTGATTGATTCGTGTATGATCGTTATAGAAATCAAGTCAGGTCAGGTCCCAGGATATCCCTTTGTCCCATGCGCTGAGACTAGGCAGTCACAACATCGGAGCCGAAGCTCCGCGCTGGAATGCGTACGCCAAGCAAGGGATATCATCCCGCGGCTGACAGAAGGATATATCCCGACAATACTTAAAGTATATATTAAAGTATTTACCCTTAGTACTTCTAAGAGTAAACTCTTAGTAAGTTTATACCTAAAAAGGGGTTTTTTAAGGCGCGAATTACTATTTACTAACTTTATCTATAGCTATACACTATTAAATACTAAAAGCTTATTATAATAAGACGATCTAACTATACCTAATATATTCCTATCCCTACCCCGATAGTACCTATAGTAGTAACTACTCTATAATAGTAAGAAGACTTTAGAATTCGCTTATTTCTTTAGCTCGAGATAAGGGATAGTAAATATACTCTCTAGGAAAGCGTAAAAAGGTACTTTAAGAGGGCTTTTCTAGATCTTCTCGAAATAGATTACTCTCTTACTAATATCCGTTATATACTTACTAATAACCTATACCCTATTAACTTTATAGGTCTATTCTAAGTAGTTTTAGGGAGACTTCTTTTATTTTTTACCTTTTTATTTAAAAAATGTCTTTAGTTAGTAACTTTTCGAATTAGTTTACTTTATAATTCTATTATTTTTAGATAACTATAAAAAAAACCTTCCTATCTAGGGTTCGAAACTTTAGTAGTATAGTTTAAGGAGAAAAAAGAGAATAATTAGTACTACTAGTACTTATTAATATTTATTATAACTAAA